>JASDQU010101974.1:221504-261017 GCA_032191745.1 Picea mariana
AGTTGTCCAACACTTAGAACAATTTGCAGTCTTATTTCTCCTGATCTCCTTTTTCATATATCTTCCTGTAAGACTCATAATGAAGCCCAAACCACCTTGGAAGAGATATTTGAAAAATAGGATGAGATTATGGGACACATGATGGAGGTGGAACTACTTACATTGGATCCAAAAATCTTTGACAATATGCAAGATTTCTTTACAAAATTCAAGGATTTATTGTCGCAACTCAAATCTTGCGGGGTTGATAAATCGAAGGAGGGGAAACAAATGGTTCTCACCATTCTCTCCAAGATTGGTCTTGAATTATCTATACTCATATCCACATTCCATTATGTCAGATTCACCTCTGGAGCCACCTGGAAGATGCCTTCTCTTGAGGACTTTATCGAATCGCTGACACAAGATCAAACCAAGCTCATCAACATGGGCACAATCAAAGGCCCAAGGGCGCATGCACTCACTATGAAATATGACAACCACAAATATAATAAATATAAATATAAATATAAATGGAAATAGCATGCACATCCAAAGAAGGAAGGGTACAAAAAACCCTTCACTGATGCCTCTGGATCCAAAGGGGAAAAGGGAAGAAAAGGGGAGAAATGCACGCACTTTCATAAAGGATTCCATCCAGAATTTGCATGCATGCATAAAAAAATAGATATAATGACTCAAATACTTCATCAAAACAACCTTAGAGATCACATCCCCGAGGGTGCTAAGAAGAAGAAGCCAGAAGATCAAAATTCCAAGAAAGGCAATTCTAGCCATGCCTTGATTGCCATCAACTCCTCTCCCGATGCTTGGATCGTAGATTCAGAAGCATCAAATCACATGGCTACCTCAAAAGAATTATATTTTTCATTAGATGCATGCAAAGGTCCTCTTGTTTTGATGGGGGACAACTCTTCTGTCGAAGTCACTAGCAAAGGAAGGATTGAACTCAACAACGGAAGCTTCGAGAATGTGATGCACGTTCCCAAACTTTTTTTCAATCTTCTCTTCGAGTATCAGATGACAAATTCTGGAACTTGAAAGAATGTAATATTCACACCAAATTTTGTGGACATCTGCGACATGCAAAACAACTCCAGGGTTGCTACCGGTGAGGTAAATCATTAGTCTAGATTGTATACATTTTCTGAATTCATTGAACCTAATTTTGTTTTACTACTTACTCATGCTGATGAAAGGAGTAGGATACATGCAACAAATTATTAAGCAAATATTGGTTGATGGTCTACCAGACATCCATTTCTCCAAGGGAGTATGTGAGGGATGTGTTCTCGGAAAACACCCTCAAGAGAAATTCAACAAAGGAAAGTCTCGGCAAGCTTCCGAACCTTTATATCTGATCCACAATGACCTCATGGGACCTTTTCCACATCAATCAATCAAAAAAGAGAGTTGTGTTCTCATTTTTGTTGATTATTTCTCACATTTTACATGGATCTACTTTCTCAGGTAAAAATCCGAGGTCTTCCAACACCTCAAAGATTTCAAATCCCTAGTTGAGACATAGTCTGAAAAGAATATCAAATTCCTCTGAACCGATAGTGGGGGAGAGTATGTAAATCATGAGATCCATAACATTTTCCATGAGGCAGGGATTCAGTTGCAACACGCAGTTCTCTATACTCTACAACAAAACAAAGTTGTTGAGCAGAAAAACAGATCTCTAAAGGAGATGGAATCTTGCATGTTGCATGCAAAGTCACTACCACAAAGACTATGGGCCGAAGCACCTGATTGTGCAACATACATCCAAAAAATATATCCCCATAGATCTATCAAGGATAAGACCCCCTACGAGGCTTGGAGTGGCCTCAAACCAGAAGTGACCCACTTTCACGTTTTCGATTCATGGGCATGGGCCCGGATTCCCTCTGAAAAAAGGAAGGCACTTGATCCACAGAGCACTGAGTGTATTTTTGTTGGATACCCTGACGATGCAAAGGGATATAGGCTTATTGATCTTTCCTCAGATCGTCTCATCATTGAGCATAGCCTCCAATTCGAGGAAAGTGTCTCGCATGTACCTCATAAACCACATGCAGACACCTTCATTCTTCCACCTATCCAAGATGATGAGCATGCACATGCCGAATCTTCTTCAGATGAGAGTTATGATTTAGAGGACTTAGATGATTTAGATTCAAATTCAGTATAGTCAGATGAAAACTCAGAGCATCTAGATGCAGTTGYAGAGCCAACACAGAGGCCTAAGTGGGCACAAACTACTCTTCAAGATGCAGGGGATCTCGTTGGTGATCCAGACAATACTAGGAGGAATCGATCTGATTTCGAGAAGCCACCTGTTGCACTCACTGCCAYTGAACCATTTCCCTCCAAGAATATTTTATTGGTTCAGTCTTCAGATCCACAGTATTATGGCGAGGCTGCTAGAAATCCCTTTTGGGAATTCACCATGCAGGAGGAGTACAATTCCCTCCTCGAGAACCGGACTTGGGATCTTGTTCCCCTTCCTTCTGGGAGGAAACTTATCAAATGTAGATGGGTCTATAGGACCAATAGCACAATGAATGGACAGATTAGAAGATATAAATCCAAGCTTGTTTCCAAAGGCTTTCAACAGGTTCATGGTATTGACTATGATGAGACCTTCGCTCCAGTAGCGAAAATGGATTCCATATGATTGAAATTTTCCATTGCGGCAACCAAGGGATGGGAAGTCCATAAGATGGACGTGAAGAATGCATTTCTTCATGGTGATCTCTCTAAGGAGATCTACATGGAGCATCCCCAGGGATTTATGTAGGACTCATCTTTGGTTTGTCAACTGAAGAAGTCCCTTTATGGACTCAAGCAGGATCTGAGGGCATGGTATGCCAAGATGGACTCCTACCTATTGTCACAGAACTTTGTACATTTTAAATCAGACCTGAATGTCTACATGCTCAAGACGACTGATTCAATTATACTCTTAGTTCTATATGTTGATGATTTGTTGATCACTGGTTGCTCGACTTCAACGATTGATGCAGTCAAGAGGATTCTACATGACATGTTTTTGATGATGGACATGGGTCCTCTACACTTCTTCCTTGGACTCAAGATCAGTCAGGATGCATCAGGAATCAAGCTATCTTAGGCCAAGTATGCACGAGATCTCCTTGAGAGATTTCACATGATAGACTACAAGTCTACTCCGAATCCTTTCCTATCAGGAGTCAAACTTGAGGATGGCAGGGAGACTCCACTGGTTGACAACACACTATATAGACAGCTACTGGGGAGCTTGTTGTATCTCACACACTCTAGACCAGACCTCTCATATGTAGTTGGCACAGTTTCCAGGTTCATGTAGGAGCCACATGAGCTACATTGGAAGGCTGCAAAGTGTATCCTTAGATACATTTAGGGCACCATCACCTTTGGGATTCCTTATGCAACAGACTCTACCTTAAATCTCATCAGTTTTACTAATTCTGATTGTGTTGGAGATAGCATTGATCGTAAGTACACATATGGTTACTCACTCAATATTGGTTTCATGCCTATCTGTTGGTCGAGCAAGAATCAAGTTGCCATTGTTCTATCTTCAGCTGAGGCAGAGTACAAAGGGGTAGTTAACATAACCATTCAGGCTATGTGGCTACAACATTTTCTCATTTAGTTGGGAATTCAGTTTCATCGACTGATCGTCATCTGGTGTGACAACCAGAGAACTCTGAAGTTCGACAGAGATCTAGTTCAGAGGCAGTGGACGAAGCACATAGAGATCCACATGCACTACATCCAAGAATTAGTACATGAGGGGATCATCAACTTACAGTTCTATACTTTAGTAGAACAACCGTCATACATATTCACCAAGACCTTCACTGAGCAGAAGTTTCATTCTATGTGAAGTCATCTTGGAGTGAAGGACACTGTTTCCTAGCAACTGCAGTTCTTCTTTTTACATACATTGTACCTTGAGGGGGTTTTTTTCCCATGATTTTCCCCCTCTTTCCTCACTTTATTTCAGTGTATCTTTTGTATTCGGGTACCTAACATGGCCTCGTTGCCGGGACCCATTCTTTATTTTCACCATAGTGATGTTCAGGGGGGGTTGTTGGAGTTACTTCACACACACCTAGGATTTCTTTTTTCTAAGGTTTTTCCTTGTTTATTAGTCATAATTAGTCATTATCTAGTCTCCTATATTTTAGGAGAGAATATTCCACTTGGAGAATATTCTCTTTCAGTTGACAGTTCAGTTTGACTAGTTAAGTTGAGTTTAGATGTTGCATTAGTTTTGTCACCATGCAACATTGGGATCATCACCAGATAATGCATACTTGCCTTGGGATCATCACCAGACTAGCGCATTACCCTTGATTCCCTTATCTACTCCTCACTACTCTCTGTTCAGTTAGTTAACTGAAGACTTGTTGACTAGTTAACTTAGCTAGGTGGCAGTTCACTCCCGTAACTTCCTGAGAGACTAGACTAGGTGGAAGTTCACTCCCGTAACTACTGGTGTGTGTCCAGATCACTCTATACCACCACTGTGGTGCATTGGTTCTCCTCCAGTGTGCACTCATTGAGTTATACATAGTATATCATGTGTAAATTATTCATTATTCATAACGGATAATGAGAATTCTTCCATTCTTTCTCTCCTTCTTCTTCTTTCTCAAATTTTCTCTGCAAATGTGTGTATCATTGTTTATCTAGATCTATTTTGTGTAGGTTCAACACATTTACAACCCATGTGGATCCCATAATAGCCATTGGGGTGTTTTTTCACCCATTTTTTACTTGAAGGATCAATTTCCATTATTTGTGGAGGATATTTGCTTGAGATATGGACATGATCTCACCTTGGAGGATTTATGGACATTTCCATAAGATCCATGCAATTTTTAGGGGATATTTCAATTCATCCACGAGGTCGTTCCACCTTTGGAGGTTAGACATCAGATTATTTCTTCCTTGGAGGACTTATTCACCATGATTTGAGGCTTATGCCACGCATTTCAAGAGGACCGTTGAGCATATTCACCAAGTCAAACTCTTTTTTGTTGGATGACCTCCTCTCTTGGAGGGTTTTATGTACATGTGGCACATTTGACTTATAGTTTGACTTTGTATCCTTTACTTTGTGGATGAAAAGTCACTTTTTGTAACCCTCCTAGGTTAGATTTTAAGATATAGAAAATAATAAAGAATGATAATGATGCAAAAGCCTCATCTTTAAATAAAGGCTCTCTTGCCATTCCACATTGTTGTTGTTGTTGAATACTTTTATTTGAGAATTCAATTTGTTGAAGATCTACCTATTGGAGCTTTTTGTGTCAATTCTTGGATCTTTCTATTTCATGGTTTATTCTTGGTGCATTTAAGATTTTTTTGTGATAATTCAAGACTTCCACAAGCTTGGAAGATTAATCCATTGAATGGTCAATATACCACTTGGAGAGAATATGTTTTAGGGTTTGTTCCTTTCTTATTCTCTTGTTAGTTTGGGTAAGTGCTCAAGACTTTGCTTTGCTTTTCCTCTTGGTCCCTTGGCAAGAGTTTTAAGTATTTATTTCAAGATATAGTTGATATTCTTGGTGAAAGTGCTTAACTTTTGGAACTCCTTATAGAGTTGTGGTCTTCATACCTTATTTTGATTAGATAAGAGATTATTTTACCCTAGGGTTCTAATATCTTACCCCTAATCCTTAAAATAAGAAGGACCAATTCTTAGAGGGGAATTATTTTTTACCTCATAAGCCCTAGTGGCAATAAGACACATGTCTTCTCCCAACAACCAACCATAAAACCCTAAAATCCTAAATATATTTTTTGTGTGTGTAGAAACAAATATAATGGTAGAAATCAAAGAAAAATCATAAATTTGAATTTTTTTCCAAGTCTAGTGCAAAGTTAATGGTTTATTCCATTTCATAGACTATATCATACAAGGGTTTGTGCTTAATTGTTTATATATAACATAAAAAAGACAAAACGACCCTATAGATTTGTGCTTTGAGGTTATATCTAACTTGTTGTGGGTTTATTTAAGGTTTCTCTCAAATCTAGAAAATACATAATAGAAATAAAAATTAGTTTTGGAGAAACCCTAAGGTTGGGGTTTGGTGCTCAAAGGTTCATTACTACTCATACCTAACTTATATTTCATTTCTAGAACATTGATACAAGTTTATATTAAATATCAAGTGGTGAGATTAATCTCTAAAGTACTTATAATTGATTATTTTTTATGTATATATTATTTTGTTTTATTCCAAGTGGTAAAGTTGATTACCCTATGGGGATTCACCATCATTTTATGAAGTTATTTCTTATTTAATGGTTATACATATTTAAAACTCAATTCTACTATATATTTCCCTAGTGAAATCATCCAAGATGTCTTGTTTACAACTGAATAGTCTCTCTCTTAGATGGTTCTTTGTTCACTTCAAATTAGAAATTTAAACATTAATTAATTGTAAAAACATATTTTAAGCCGTGGGAAGCCCTAATCTTGTCCTATCTCTATCATATAATTTGTTGATGCTCATAAGCACACATCTCACCATTAATTTATGCAAGATGATTTCACTCTTTGTGCCCTAACGTAGCATGAAAGTGGTTCATATTTTATTAGCATCTTTAAAGTTTCATTTGTAGAGTGATAATCATTTAATTGCAAATCTAATGTTGTTTACATTTTTCATCTTGCATATCATATTTGGCATACACGCCCACTAGCTCCTAACCCTCTTTTCTTAAGTGGATAATTGGTGGTTCATGCTATTGATCTTAACTTGTTATCTTTGAAAGCATTTAATTACTTATTGGAATCCTGGTGCATTATATTGTCATACATATTGTGGATTCATTGAAGTAGATAATAATCTTGCAATGATATAATTCACCAAAGAGGTTTACTTTAAATATATCATTGATAGGGATAACCTCCTTTTCCTTTGGGAGTAGGCCTAAAATGAAGGGGATATTGTACTGAGGTGAGAATGGTGCAATTCCCATCTTGTTTCTCCAAGGTAGCACCTATGGTTGGACTTTTCACAAGGTTGTTGGTTTAGGTGGTAACATAGAGCATACAAAAAAGGTTGATAGAATGAAAATGAACACTCGCATGTAGACTCATGAAGGCATTGTATGCTCTCAAGAAGAGTTTTGGGGCATGGTTTTCTAGAATTGGCAATGTATTTAAAGAAAAAGGGTTATAAAGAGGTCATTTTGATCCCAATTTATTTCAAGATGGTTGTTCCATATATACTAATTGTTCTAGATTATGTTGATGATTTGATATATGTCAATGAGTATTTACATGATGTTTCATGGGTTTCAAATAAATATGGGTAGAGAGTTTGAGATGATAAACTAGGTGAATAGGACTACTTGCCTTGGATGCTATTTAAAGAATTAATATAATAAGTTGTAAACTAGTTGCAACTCCCATTGAGGCCAGTTTGAAGTTTCCCAAACACGAAAACTTCAAAGTAATTGGACCTAATTTGTATGGAACACTAATTGGAAGCTTGATTTACTTAACAATGATTCATCCAACTATTTCTTATGTGGTTGGTGTCCAAGATAGAGTCCAAGATGACACATTGGAAAACAAATAGGAAGATCCCTATATATGAGTGGTAACATTCATTATGATTAGAATGAAAACATCCATACATGTTCATATTATTTGGATACACAGTGAAAATTGGGAAAGTGATGTTGACAACAAGAAACCAACCTCAGGATATGGTGCAAAACGAAGTAGCCTATAACACCATTGTCTATAAGAAATGTAGAGTATAAGGAAGCAATGACAATGTGGTTCAGAGTATGTGAGGTGTTATAATGGAAGTGGATGGACCTACTCGATCATTTTGCGATAAACACTAGCAAGGAAAAGTTCTATAATTTCAAAGATGCATTAGGAGTCTCCTTGAATATTCATTATGGCAGAAAAATGTTGGATAGTGCCCATTTGAGTTAAAAAAAAGAAATATAATCATTTTATTGTAAGAATAAAAGTAGAAAATGGTAACTTGTCCAAGGGTAGTTGATTTGATTATTTGGAGCTAGGGAATGCTTGAGACATCCTCTCAAGCATGTAAATGCCATATGTACTCAAGCTTCTTTCTCTTAGAGAAGTAATTTTATATCAAGATCTCTCTCCATTTACTAAGGATTGTGTTGCTTTCTCCTTTCATGAGGAGGCCCAAAGAGGATGTATGGTAGAGGATGATGAATAAAGGACCCATGGAGAGTGAGGTGATGGGTTACTATTGCATATCACTCTAGGAATGCATCAATTGTGGAGTTGAGGATGCATATTGTTTGATAAATTTGTTGTGGTAGGTGGTGGATCTAGAGAGCACATATCAAAAGGATGGAGTATACAAACAAAATTTCAAAACGAGCCATGCATTGAGTAATAGTGCCTAACATACTTATTAATTACAAAGGTTGTTTATCCATGTAGAGTGATGAGATGGGTGCCCACAAGGACATTCAGATCAATTTTATCAAGATATTCCAATTGTTGCAAATGGTTAATGATATTCTAAATGTATCTAATTTTCCAAGATGTGCATGTGTCTTTTGTCTTAGAATGACACAATTTATAGGTTTGGGAAGTCATTGGGCCCATATTCTACCTAGGGATGGTGAGATGGGGGGAATTTGTATGTTAAGTCGATATACTTTATTGTTGTGTCCATGAACTACAAGGAGAACACCTTCTTGGGGAGGCTTTCATAGAATCTCCCTAAAAATATATCCCTTCTCTGTTTATAGCAAAGGTTGTTAGTGGAGGTGGGTGACTAGAGATTTTTGTCGAGGCTTTTTTATTAGTGTGCCTTTAAGGTAGATACACATCAATGCATAAATAAAAAACAAAGCATCGATGCTTCAATTTTCAAAATCACCATCATAATTTATAATAAAAATTACATGCACTGAATAAAGCGCACGATGTTGTTGAACATTATGCACTACTGTTGTTGAACTTTACACACCGGTGTGCCTCTCTGTCATTGGGTACACCGTTGTAGGGTAAATAAAAAAATACCAAACCAATTTTTATTGTTACAATGCATCTCGTTCTTCCAAAATATCAAGCAAGCACTGATTCTCACCCTCCTTCCTCCTTCTAAATATGCCCTGTCTTTGGCACTTTACAAAAACTTGGATAGCTCCATTGGTAGATTCCACACATTTCCAAATTTTGGAAATTACCACGAATTTTCATTTACTATAAATGGTGAAACCATGCCTCCTTGGGAGATAAGAGGCCAAGTAAATTGTTTATTACCTTCCTATTTGCATTTTCATCCAATTAAATTTTCAATTTAGTTTGAAATTTAACATTTTTTTCATTTTTTTTTCCAATTCCATGTGGTGCACCCAAACACTTCAGCTCTCCCTGAAGTGGTGCATCCTGTGTTAAATTCACAGTAAGCATCGTCCCTGGTTTGTCTCATATACATGTATGCATCGATGTCAATCAAGTAAGAGCACCCACAATCGACAAATAATTGACTTTGACTAGCATCGGTACATTTCACTTAATTAACCACATCGCTAACTTAACAATTTATAAATTTTAACATAGCGGTGCAAGCATTTTAACCAAACACACTGGTGTTATTTACAAAATTGCAATGGGACAAATATTTCCCAACTTGGCATAGCGAGGCATCTCATTGGATACCTCATTCCTAGCACTCTATCCTTTACAATGAACTACTAAATAAACCATTTGTCCTCCACTATCATGGTAGCACCAGTGCATTAATAGTAACACATCACACCACTTCAGCTGGGATAAAGAAATTTAACCTGGCGATGCCCATTATTCCAAAAAATGTATCGGTGTTGTAAAGAGAATGACATTGGGCTTAATTTTAATAATCTACTAGAGCGGTGCTACTTATTAGATGCACCGATGCAATCTATGGTAGTGCGACAATAAGCGTGGAGCACTAGTGCATAAATGATAAAAGTACGCACCATGACATGTTTTGAAAAATAAGCATTGTGGTTTGTTTTCTGTAAGGCCTCGTTCACGGTGCATTAGTAATACAATGCACTGCTAGACATCATTTCGATGCTCTGGTAAAACTAGTGCACCGGTGCTTTCAATTTAACAAAGGGAACCGATGATTTTGTGCACCATAAATTTTAGCGTTGTAGTGCGTCTTTGTTAATGAAATTAACCCATGCAATTAAAATAACTGCACCGGGAAAATATTGTATTATTTCACGTTCTAGGGAATTTCATTGGAAGCCACATTATCGATGCTCAATACAATCCAACGTACCAAACAACGTAATGTCGGTGCTACAATAACACATTTTCATCGGTGCATTCATATTAACACATTGCACTACTTAATTTGTGATGAAACAATTTATCCTAGTGGTGCCTTTAGGTATAAAAAATGCACTAGTGCTATAAAGAGCACGACATCAAGTTTATTATTTCACATTTTACCAGTGTGGTGTGTCTTATGGGATGCATCGCTAAAATATGTGGTGGTGCGACAAGAAACATGGTACCAGTGCATATTAGTAAGAGCACTGCATGGATGTGATTTTTGTCTGATATCATGCATCATGGGTGGGGCGTGTTGAGATTTGTACCTTGGGAGGTGTTCCCCATGTGATTTTTGACCTCCTTAGCACATGAGGGAAGGACATGACACTTTGTACCTTGTACTTTTGTCTATTTTCACTTTGACTTTGGTTCAAGTGAAATTTGGTCACTTTTGGCATAAAGTGATTATTAATTCACAAAGGGGTGAATTTGGAGACATAAGTGGACTTAGGAAACTTAACCCAAAGTGGGTTTGTGACTTAAATATGTTTGGGGAGAGCTCAACCATCGATTAGATGGAAGATGAGATGATCTCAACCCTTCATATTTTAGGTTTCCTAATTGATGTCTAAGAGGGGCGCATTCTTCACTTAGTGTTTTGCTTGTTGAGAGAGGAGCATTTGAGATATGGAGATGAGGTCTTTTGCATGAGGATGCTTGAGGGAGGCCGCTATATTTCCTTGTTGGAGGCTTGGAGCTGCTTGCTTCATTTATTTCTTGGAGCTATTCTACTTCAAAGAGGGGCGCATGAGCTTGGCAGGCTGATTCATTCCTAGTAGAATATCATGTATTAGTTCTTAGATCTGTTCATTTTCAGCAGTGAATGATGTATTAGGTGTGTTATGTTTATTTGAGTTACATGTACTAATTTTCTGTGACAAAAAAGACATTCTAGAGCACCCAAATTGAGAACATAACCGTAACAAATCAGCAAAGTGTATTTGGACTATTGGCTGTTATAAAACAACAGAAAACTAATTAACTTACAGTTGAAACTTAGAGCCTTTCTTTGGTCAAAGACAGACCAAGAAGGCAAGCTAATAGGACCTGGAATTTTCACATGGTATCAGAACTTCGGTGGCTGATTTTTTGGACAGTTGGGACAGCATTTTGAGTGGTTGTCAAATACTTCTTTCTGGCAGATTTTGAGGACAGCCATTGACTCATTCAGTGGTTGTCAGAGGGCAGAATTTTTCAGAGGGTTGTTGGGCAGTTTGGACACCTTGAGATCAGTCTCTTTTCACACCTACGCAGTAGGAGTGAGGCTGATTTTTGTGACCTCTTTTCACACCCATTTTGTTGGGAGTGAGGTCAGATTACATTGTCTCTTTTCACACCTGTGGTGACAGGAGTGAGACAGTGTTTTCCTTGGCAGTGTAAGCATCAATTGGGGATTGCAGATTGGCAGAGATGTCAGCATCTCATATGCGAGTTGAGGATAGGCTAACTGGGACTAGCAATTGGTTGTTTTGGAAGGCGAGGATGATCTTCATCTTTGAGGACCTCGAGATATGGGATATAGTCGAGGTAGTTGTTCCCCCCATTCCCGTCACTTCTCCGATCTTGGTGGAAGAGTTCAGAAAAAGGAACAACAAGGCGAGGAGGATTATTTGTGACATAGTCCGAGATCACATTATACCCCATTTGATGGGGAAGGCTCATGCATATGACATGTGGGAATCTTTATGAAAGATATATGAGAGCTCCAATGAGAACCGGAAGCTGGTTCTTCATGATCGACTCAGGGGCATTTGCATGCTCAAGGATGAGTCGATAACTTCATTCCTTGGTAGATACACTCAGATCAGAGACGAGCTTGGAGCCGTCGGCAAGGTTGTTGAACCTAAATCTTTGGTGAGGCAAGATTTGAATAGCTTCACCAAACCGTGGGGTCCATTTATACTTGGCATAGTTGCCAGAGAGGTCATGCCTACATGGGAGAGGATGTGGGATGACTTCATCCAGGAGGAGATCAGATTAGCATCAGAGGCTTCTGGACAGAGGAAGCAACAACAACAGTAGATTGTTCAGGGTGAGGAGGATCTTCCTCTTTGGTCAAAGGGAAAGAAGAAGGTCGGTCGAGGTGGTCAGCAAGGTCCCAAGTCTGGGGGCTAGCCACAGAGGAGTGGAGGAGCAGAGAGTAGCAGTGGTTAGGGCAGTGGTTAGGGCAGTGGTCAGGGTAGAGATATGAGAAAAGTGAAGTGCTTTGTTTGTAAGAAGTTCTGGCACTATGTTGGACAGTGTCCAAACAGGAAAAAGAAGAAGGGTGGTACAATGGCTATAGCAGAGGAGGTAGACTTTCAGACACAGTTTCAGAGAGAGTGTGCTTTTCATATATGTTGTAGTTTGGTTGAGTCATCACCATGTATCTGGTATAGTGATAGTGCGGCATCGAGCCATATGACTGGAGTTCAAGAGCATTTTTCTGATCTCAGAGGCCCTAAGATCAGGATGGATATTTCTCTTGGAGATGACAGAGTAGTCACAGTTTCTAGGATTGGCACAGTTTCTTTTAGGAGAGAGAACTTGCCACCTATATTGTTTACTGATGTTCTTTTCATCCCTGGGATGAAGAAGAACTTGATTTTAGTTTCCACCCTCCATGATAGAGGTCTTGAGGTTAAATTCAGAGGCACTGAGGTACTAATTCATCCTTGAGGGTCTTCACTAGAGTCAGAACAAGTGATTGGAGTGAGAGATGGGGATCTGTACAGATTACTTTTTCAGCCACTTCTTGCATTGGTGGCTAGTAGCGACAACAGAAGACAGTTGTGTGAGTTATGGCATCCTAGGATGGCCCACCTACATCATGGGGCTCTTGGAGGGCTAAGAGAGGTTGTGACCAGAGTTCCAAAGATCAACATAGAGCATCAAGATGTTTGCAGAGGGTGTGCGCTTGGAAAATTTGCCAAGGTATCGTTCCCCAGCAGTGACAGCAGGTCAGCTGGGATACTATATTTAGTACACACGGATGTGTGTGGGCCCATGACTCGGAAGTCCTTGAGTGGTTGTGAGTATTATCTTACATTTATTGATGACTACTCAAGAAATACTTGGATCTATTTCCTGAATTCCAAAAGTGAGGTCTTCGCACGGTTCCAAGAGTTCAAAGCTCTTGTGGAGAACCAGTCAGGAAAGGGGATCAAAGTCTTGCGGTCGGATAACAGGGGAGAGTATTCCTCAAGACAGTTTGTAGACTTGTGTGCACAACATGGTATTAGGAGACATATGACCATATCTTACAACCCCCAACAGAACGGGGTTGCCAAGAGGAAGAACCGGGCCATTACCGGTGCAGCGAGATACATGTTGCATGATCAGAATTTGCATTTGTATTTGTGGGCAAAGGCATGTTCTACTGTAGTTTATATGCAGAACAGGAGCCCCCATAGGATTTTTTGGAAGATGACTCTTGAGGAGGCCTTCACTGATAGGAGGCCCGATGTCGAGCACATCAGGATATTTGGGTGCTCGACTTTCTCTCATGTTCGCTCAGAGAGGAGGACAAAGCTAGACCCCACAACCTAGTAGGGGATTCTAGTTGGATACTAAGATGTGTCGAAATCCTATCGCATATACATTCCACCACTTAGGAAAGTGGTGGTGAGCAGAGATGTTAGATTTGAGGAGGATAGGGCTTTTGCGAGATCTCTTGAGTCGAGAGTTGGAGTTGAGGATGATGCAGAGTTGACAGTTGTAGTCTCAGAGGGAGCACATCCTCAATCGTCAAGTACACCAGTATCAGGGGTGATAGGATCACCATGCACAGCTTCAGGGTCACATTCAGAGCATGTTCAGTCAGATGGGGCACAGACTTCAGAGGGAGTACAGACTTCAGGATCCCAGAGTGTTGAGGCGAGTCCCGAGGCCATTACTCTTAGGCAGAGAGAACTTGTTTCTCCGTTGACCACTTCAGGGAAGAGGAGACCTAGATGGTTTCAGGAGACCCTGAAGGAGGCCAAGGAGAATGTAGGGAAGCCCAAGAGCCAGATTAGAGAGAGCAAGCCACCAGTTAGATTGGGAGCATACTTAACACTTGTGACGAGTATTAGGGATACTAAGCCACAGACGTTTGCGCAGGCAGTGGACCATTAGATATGGAGAGAGGCCATGGTTGAGGAGTATGACTCCATTGTGTGCAATGATGTCTGGGATGTGGTTTAGAGGCTAGCGGGGAAGTCAGTTGTGACTTCCAGGTGGTTGTACAAGACCAAGATTGTTGTAGATGGCAGCGTGGAGAAACACAAGTCCTGTTTTGTGGCATGAGACTTCTCACAGATTGAGGGAGTTGACTATGATGAGACTTTCGCACTAGTTTCGAGATACACTTCTATCAGAACTATCATTGCCATATCAGTAGAGATGGGTTGGCACATTCATCAGATGGATGTGAAAACCACATTTATGAATGGCTTTATTGAGGAGGAGGTGTACATAGAGCAGCCATAGGGTTTTGAGGTGAGTGTCAGGGAGACTCATGTGTGCCTTTTGAGAAAGGCACTATATGGACTGAAGCAAGCTCCCCAAGCTTGGTATTCACGGATTGATACTTATTTTCTTCAGATGGGCTTCGAGAAGAGCGATGTTGATCCGAACCTCTATTTCATCATTAGGGGTGAGGACACACTCATTATCATTTTGTATGTGGATGATCTATTCATTACTGGAGCTGAGGATCTCATAGCTGAGTGCAAACTGAGACTTGCATCAGAGTTTGAGATGAGTGATATCGGATTGTTGGGTATGGAGGTATGGCAGGAGGAGGGTCACATATTTCTTGGGCAGGGGAAGTATGCAGCATATATTTTGAGCAGGTTTCAGATAGAGGACTACAGACCCATGTCTACACCTATGATCACCAACTGGAAAAAGCTTAGTGCTTCAGATAACCAGTTGGTGGATGCCACAGTATACAGGCAGTTGATCGGTTCACTTATGTATCTGGTTAACACCAGACCAGATATATGTTTTGTCGTGAACACACTCAGCTAGTACATGGTTGTGGAAAAACACGTCTTGAGATATGTTGTTGGGACAGTGGAATTTGGCCTAGAATATGTTAGGGGAGATGGAGTCAGTTTGGTTGGCTACACAGATTCAGACTGTGCAAGATGCGTCGCTGACAAGAAAAGCACCTCAGGGTGCTGCTTCAGTTTGGGGCTAGGACTTGTTTCCTGGCTCAATTGGAAGAAGAAGTCAATTTCTTTGAGTTCGACTGAGGCAGAGTATATGGCGGCTAGTTAGGCTAGTTGTGAGGCCATTTGGCTTCGCAAGATGCTGGTTGGTTTATTCAGTCAGGAGATGTCTCCGACTGTCATTCACTGTGATAATCAGAGTTGCATAAAACTCTCTGAGAATCCAGTGTTTCATGATCGATCGAAGCATATTGAGATCATGTACCACTTCATTCATGAATGGGTTCAGAGAGGGGCAGTTCAGTTACAGTATATATCTACAGATGATCAAGTTGCAGATATTCTTACCAAGGCCTCGCCACGGGGAAAGCATGTCTTCTTCAGAGACAAGATGGGCTTGGTGAGGAACACTTTCCTCGGTAAGAGGGAGTGTTGAGATTTGTACCTTGGGAGGTGTTCCCCATGTGCTTTTTGACCTCCTTAGCACATGAGGGAAGGACATGACACTTTGTACCTTGTACTTTTGTCTATTTTCACTTTGACTTTGATTCAAGTGAAATTTGGTCACTTTTGGCATAAAGTGATTATTAATTCACAAAGGGGTGAATTTGGAGACATAAGTGGACTTAGGAAACTTAACCCAAAGTGGGTTTGTGACTTAAATATGTTTGGGGAGATCTCAACCATCGATTAGATGGAAGATGAGATGATCTCAACCCTTCATATTTTAGGTTTCCTAATTGATGTCTAAGAGGGGCGCATTCTTCACTTAGTGTTTTTCTTGTTGAGAGAGAAGCATTTGAGATATGGAGATGAGGTCTTTTGCATGAGGATGCTTGAGGGAGGCCGCTAGCTTTCCTTGTTGGAGGCTTGGAGCTGCTTGCTTCATTTATTTCTTGGAGCTATTCTACATCAGAGAGGGGCACATGAGCTTGGCAGGCTGATTCATTCCTGGTAGAATATCTAGCCATTAGATTGCAATGAGGTCAGTTGCAGAGTGAGGAAATCTACTGGAGCTTCATTCTTATGGAGGGGTTTCCAAATCTAACATCACAGTTGGAAGTTGGAGCGGATTTTGTGGTTCTGGCAGTTTGCATGAGGGGCGCACCATTCTGGGGCGCATATGTTGATGTAGAGCTTGTTTATCAACTTAGCTGGAGTTGTTATTATATCAGGTTCTTCTATATATTGTGTTTATTGTAACCCTTCTTCTGCTTTTCCTCATATATACATTCAGATTCAAAACTGGTTTTCCCCAGGGGGGTTTTGTCCAGGGTCATGTTGACCAAAAATACATGTGTCTACAAATGCATGTATTAGTTCTTAGATATGTTCATTTTCAGCAGTAAACGATGTATTAGGTGTGTTCTATTTATTTGAGTTGCATGTACTAATTTTCTGTGACAAAAACGACATGCTAGAGCACCCAAATTGAGAACATAACCGTAACAAATAAGCAAAGTGTATTTGGATTGTTGGATGTTATAAAACAACATAAAACTAATTAACTTACTGTTGAAACTTAGAGCCTTTCTTTGGTCAAAGACAAACCAAGAAGGCAAGCTGATAGGACCTGGAATTTTCACACTGTTTGAGCTGCACCAGTTACGTTTTTAGACTTTTTTGCAAAAAAAATTAATTTTAGAAATTTTTAAATACACGTCATTTATATATGTGTTTTTTTATAATTTCAATTTATTATCTCTCTCTATATGTGTGTGTGTGTGTGTGTGTGTGTGTGTGTGTGTGTTCCTAACAATATTTTTATGTGAATCAGAGACAATGATGATGAGAGGAGGAGCAACATCAACAACAGTAGGTCGAGACACACACATTTGTGCGTGAGTGGGATGATAGGCAGAGGGAGTTGTTCCCTCACCCTATTTCACAGCCGACACATGACCTTTTGATGGATGTTGGCCTCCTGAAATTTTATCAAGTGGGTACATCCCTTAAGGGGAACTCTTTGTATTACAACATTTGATCCGTCGCTTGGATCATGGGAGACAAGGGGTTTAGGGTTGGTCCTGATTTATGATATAATCCCACAAAGGAGGATGTCTATTTCGTCACTGGGTTATCTAGGAGGGGGGAGGATTTTCCCCATTTCCCTATGCTACCCCCTAGTGTTGCGAGATAGACCCAACTGACATATGTGCAAAGATATGCCCATATGGGGGTTTCTTCCTCTTCGGAGTTCCAAGTTTGTGGTGGTCAGCTATGGATACGTTCATTTGTTAGAGAGGATGTTAGGTGCCTATGTCTTGTTCTCTTCACACTATCACATTATAACTCTGATGGGTAGCAAATTTGTTGCTCTATGTTGTATTATGTATACAATTTATTGTAGAGGCCCAAATTGGTTGGGTGGTTGAAGATTTTTTTGAGACAATTTTGTCATGCATTATATCATTGTCGCGTTGTTTTACATGGGATGATATTCTTCCCATTTGTGTCAAATTTATTTACACTTTTTTTTTGTGAGGGTTCATGCCACTCGGCTAGTAGTACCCCACTTTCCTGCTGGGCCTATGCCTAATGTGCATATGCACATGTGGGGGAAGTTGATGCCTAAGAAGGGCCAATTCAAGTTTCCCATTTCTTTGGTCGGTAGGGATGTATGTGATTTATTATCTAGCGATGAAAATCCTATACTCGATATTGTACAATACCCGTATGAAAGGATGGATTAGAGAGGATGTCCAAACAACGGATTTACAACAGATAAGAGAGGTGATATTATCATTATGTTTTGATAAATCTAGTTATATGATTTTATGTCTTATTTGATGCACATGTAATTTGTTGTTACATTTGTTTTCGATTATCTTATTATTATTATCTATTATTTTGCATATATTAGTACATATGTTGGGGATGAGGCTTCCTAACATGAGGATGAGGTGATGGAGGAGGAAGAGGACCAACCTCTAGTACAAATATCCATCATTCCATGTAGGTCGGATCAAAGAGTTTAGATAGAGGTGGTGGATCAAATATGCATTGTCATGACTAGTAATGGAGTGGCACCTGCATTCGTTAGAGACATATTACAAGTACAAGATCTCTCAGGTATGATATGGATCTTGCATTGTGACATGAAATTTTTGATGCATCATATTGTTGGTCTTGTCAATCTCATTGAGACGTTGAGGGGTGATACTCATGATCCCACTCCATATAGCTCATCAACAAAGTCATCCACATCCTCTACTCCACCACATAGTCCTTCTCATCCTCCGGATTCTCCTCCACATGAGTCGAATGCACCATCTACCAATCATATCGCTTACCCTACACATGTTTTTGAACCTACATCCTCCTCCTCCTCCTCCTCCTCCTCCTCCTCCTCCTCCTCTTACTTCCCCTCCACATGTGTTTGAACTTTCATCCACGTCTGATCCTCCTCCTCCTCCTCCACATGTGTCTGAACCTACATCCACTCTTGATCCTCCTCCTCCACATGCGTGACCATATTCCATTGATCCTCCTCCTCTTCCTCCATTTTTTTCTCCACCCACCAATCCATGTCCTTCTCCTCGACATGTGCCATCATCCACCGATCCCCCTCCTCCACATGTGTCACAAGATTTTGATTCTTTGGACATTATGTTCACATCGGGTACTGTTGTACATATTGATGATCTTAATAGATAGACATTTGATAGTGCATTTTTTTTTTACATTTATTTCTAACTCTGCCTCTGGCAGTAGAGACATTGATTCTTTTGGCTATGGTGGTGGACCTAACTAGTAGTGGTACAGATTGACATGTATATTGATTGTTTTATATTTGACTTCATATATATATATATATATATATATATATATATATATATATATGACATGTTTATTGCAAATTTTTTTGAGATGTATATTTGGCATGTATATTCATATGTGTTTCACTCATGTATATTACGTTTTTCATATAATGTTGCGGTTGTTGTTTTTTGATTTATAAAATTTATTATGAGTATGCTAATGACAAATGTTGTTAATGCTTTTTTTGTTTTTAAGTTAAATTTCAGATGTATCACTCAGTTAAATTTGTAGTTACCATATAATATTTAACTTAGCTTTTATGAAATCGTTTAATTTGGATTGTAATTGAAAAAAGTTATAGCCATTAATGCCATATAATGCTTAACTATTCTTCAAGGTGAATTGTTTGTTGTCCAACAAGATACAAATATGTTGATTAAACATGTTTAGAAACAATAATGCTTATAATTGTTTACTAAAAACACAATTATTATATTTATTAATATTTATTTATTTTAAATATTTTATTAATTTATATTATCCAACTATTATAATATATGAAATTTATTCAATTAAATTCAAAATACTAAATGTAGAGAATAATAATACATTTTGATCTATATACACTTTAGATGAAATGGTTTCACAATTTTTTACTCTAATACAAATTTAATGAATCTTCTATTAAAAAATAATATCACCCAACATTTTATAATTAGTATTTTAAGAATTAGTAAAAATGACAAAGGTTTCTATACTTTTAGATAAGTATGGATCATTAAAATTTTCCTTAATTCTCATTAGGCTCTAGAAAAAGACTATTTTAGAATCTCCATGTCCTTTCTATATTGACACTTATTTCAAGGAGAATGTAAAAGGAATGATTAATATAAGTTTATATGATTATAAAACTAAACGATGGAGTGGAGTAAGTGAAGGCTATGATAGTTGCACTAGTTAAGGTTGGGAATGCCATCAAAGTTGGTAATGCCAACACAATAAGTGTGATTCCAAAACTCATAGATGTTGCAGGAAGTTATTTTATTGGAATTGTCTTTACAAGTTCCATCAAAGTAAGTATATATTTATTTGAATTTTTATTTTTTTAAAGAATACAAATTTTGAGGTTTGATTATTTTTTGATATCTTATGTTTTTTGTTAAATAAAATATATTTTAAAATAAATCATTACTACACCAACTTTGTGATATCTCAATTAATCCTTAGCAATAAAAAGGTTAACATAAGCATATGTTAATACAATACACCATAAATTTACTATAATAAACAATTAATATGGCAACAAAAATATATCAAAGCCACATCTTATGCTTGTACTATTTAATATATTTTCAATATGGTGGTTGTAAATATTGAAATATTGTAACTGCGAAGAATATTCTAATTATAATTGAGTTATTTTCTTATAGATCAAATCCCCTTTTGTGGATTGATCATGTCAGGCTTTGTATAAGACCAATCCCCTTTTGTGGATTGGTCAAACCATGGTTAAATGGTGTTGTTTGTAAAATCACCCCCTAGGGATAATTAAAGTGGTATTAAACACTAATTGGAGAAGTCAACCCTGCTTGATGAAAGGCCATAACCCTAGTTCCTTCCACCCAGTATAAATAAGAGTGGAAGGTGCCTCATTCACTCACTCACTCAAGTCACTCATCTAGTGTGCAAGTTTTGAAGGAAGTTGCAGTTAGAAGAAGGATAAGAGAGAGGTGCATGCTTAGTCTTGGATATTCTTGGTGGTTTGGTCTTTAGTCTTGGAATTGTATTGGAAATCTATATTAAGGAAGTTTTTGTTGGGTTTTCTCCCCCATGAGGGTTTCCTAGGATAAAATGTTGTGCACCGATTGTGTTTCTCTCAGTGATCCTATTTGTGCTATTATTTTTGAAAAGCATTAAAACTTAAAATGGTATCAGATAAAAACTGAAGAGAGCACCTTTCACTGGGTAACCACCAATGTCATTGTTGTCGTACAAGAAAATTGAGGATTTTTATTGGAAGGGAATTTTTGACTAAAAACCATCGAGGGAAGTGTTCCCTAGCCTAGAGAACTCATTGACAGATTGATCACACCTTTTCAGTGGCTAGAGCCTACAGAAAGTGAAACCCTATTTTCTACTGGTACCAGAAAACCAGGAAACTAGAACTAGTACCAGAAGTACCAATCTAGATTTGCGCAGGTCTAGTTTCAAGGGGTAAAATTTGGATTTTTTGAAATCTGATAGCTCCAGCCTACACGCCTTAGCCTAGTGCATCTCTTGGTAAGTTCATAATCACTTTCTGAGCACTTTCAGTTTTTGGTCATTTTCTCAGCTCCAAGTCAAGATGTGTACAAGCACTAATCTTATTGACAAGTTCGAATGCATGGAAAACATTCGTGCCTAGGAGTACATAATTGGAATAATTCTTGAAGAGAATGACCTATCAAATTTCATAAAAGAAAATGTACCAGAACTCGAAGAAGAAGCAACCAAAGCAAAGTACAAGAAGGATATGGTTAGGGCCAAAAGGATCATTGAAGACTCCATTAAAGATCACTTGATCCCTCAAGTGTCTTCTAAGAATAATCCAAAAGAGATGTTTGATGCCCTAACTAGAATGTATGAAGGAAAGAACATCAACCAGAAGATGAAATTGAGAACCCAACTCAAGAGTACAGGGATGCAGAAAGGAGAAACAATCCATGACTATTTCTCTAGGGTTTCTCAATTCAAGGAACAACTAGAAGAAATTGGAGACAACCTAGACGAAGATGAACTTATAATTATAGCTCTTAATGGTCTCACAAGACCTTGGGATGCATTCATCCAAACTATCTGTGTAAGAAAAGTAAAACTCCATTTTGATAGCTTATGGGAAGAATGTGTTGAAGAAGAAGCAAGAGTGTCAAACCAAGAAGTTGTACTATTAAGGGATGAAGATCAAGCCTTAGCTTCTCATACTAAAGGAGGAAATAAAAGGTCTCATTTCCAAAAGGAGACCCATCTTCATAAGGAATCTCACTCTCTAAAGAGATTCACCCACTCTCATAAAGAATATCACCCTCCAATGAGATTGTAGAAATATCAGAAGGGGAAAAGAAGAGAAAAATATTTCTCCTCTTATCTATGTTATCATTGTGATAAGTTGGGACACATTGCTAAGAATTGTCCCTCCAGAAGTGAAGAATAAAATAATAGAAACAACAAAAGATATCATGCCCATGCAGTTGAAGATGATGATCCACCCTCAAAGACGACTAAAGAAAATATTGAAGACTATGTTTTATTCTCTGCCCTCTCAATATCTATGAAACCTGGTGAGGATACTTGGCTCATAAATAGTGGTTCTTCTAAGAACATGACAGGTCATAGAGACATTCTCTCTAGCCTTACAGAAAAGGGCTTTCCCCAGAAAGTATCACTTGGAGATGACTATCAATACCCTATCAAGGGAATGGGAGAATCCACTTACAAACTAGATTCGGGAACTCCGATGAAGATGAAGGATGTACTGTTTGTACCAAGTTTGAAAAAGAACTTACTTTCCATTTTAGATTTAGATAAGAAACACTTCAGGGTTGCATTCATAGATGGTGAAGTTCTTATGTGTCCTAAAGGAAAAACCATAGAATATGCAATTGTTATTGGAATAGAATAAGGTGGTTTGTATAAGTTAAAAGGTCACTCATATGAATCCTTGACTCACTCCACTGAAAGTCCATGTGAAATTTGGCACAGAATACTAGATCACATCAACTACAAAGAAATACCATATGTAAGAAAGGTAGTTACACGTTTACCAGAATTCAAGGTTGACCATGAAGGTGTATGCAATGGATGTGCACAAGGAAAGAACATAAAATATCCTTTCCCAAAGAGAGACAGTAAAGAAGAAGGAATCTTGGAGCTAATCCACCCAAATGTATGTGGTCCAATTCTATCAACATCTCTAAGTGGGTATGTATATTTTGCGTCATTTATTGATGATTATTCTCACAAGACTTGGGTTTACTTCTTGAAGTCAAAATATCAAGTATTCAGAAAGTTCAAGGAATTCAAAGCCTTGGTATAAAATATCTCCAAAAGAAAAATCAAGATACTCAAGTCAGATAATGGAGGAGAATACACCTCAAAATAATTTGGAAGCTTTTGTAGAGATGTTGGGATTAAGAGGGAGCTCACCACTCCCTATAATCCTCAACAAAATGGTGTAGAAAAAAGAAACAATATAACTATAATGGAATCAATGAAGACTATGATCCACAATCAAGATATTCAAATGCACTTATGGGCCGAAGCAGCAAGAACAAAATTCTATTTCCAAAACAGGTTATCCCATAGTGCACTTGGATTCAAAACCCCCGAAAAAATGTTCTCTGGAAAGAAGCTAGAAGTAAGCCATCTCAAAACATTTGGATGTCCAGTGTTTCTACACATTCTAAAATAAAGGAGAAACAAGTTGGATCCTTCAGGAAAGAAGAGAATAATTGTTGGATATTGTGAGGTCTCTAAGGCCTTCAAAATTTACATACCAGGTTACCATCATATTGAGATCAACAGAGATGTAACCTTCAATGAAGATGCAAAACTCAAGAAATCAAGGAAGTTCCATCTTGAAGACATATATGAAGAAGAACATGTATCTCCTAGAGTTGTAGAACCTGTGAAGGAAGTTAGAGTTTCCCCTGATGATGAGATTCCAGAAGATCATGATATGATATAATCTCAAGAACCTCCCCAAATGATGATCTCTCATAAGAGAAAGTCATCTTGGGAAAGGGAACGTATTCAAGATGGAGAGAAGTATGGTGCCCTAGAAGGAACCATGAGACAAATAAAGAAGCCTAATCCATTCTCCAGTTATATGGCCTTGATGTGTGATCTCGTAGAGAAGGAGCCTACTTGATTTGAAGAAGCCATTCAAAAGAAATAATGGGAGGATTCCATGACAGAAGAATACCAGTCCATTATAAATAATGATGTATGGGAAATAGTTCCCAGACCAAAGAACAAATATGTGGTATCTTACGAATGGTTATACAAGATAAAACATGTTGCAGAAGAAAGTATTGAAAAACATAAAGAAAGATTGTTAAGAACCAAATATCAATATAGCATAGAAAAACCTCAGAATAAGTACTCAACGCCTTGAAAAGGAGAGAATTTTAGGTAATAATCCTATTCAAGGGGGCAAACTCCTTATACCCCACATAAATGTCTAAATACAAGATGATTCCAAATGAAAATTTCTCCTTGGTATATATAGGAGACTAGGAGGTACAATTAGAACTAATGGACTAAATTTGACATAAATACAATAACATTACTAATGTAATATGCACCAATTAAGGGGTAATGAGCCACTATTTAGGGATTAACATGCCCCTCCCCTTGAGACAAGTGTTGTCCGCAACGTTTGAGTAACTCTATATGCTTCTGTATAAAAGACTCATCTTCCAAATGGAATCTTCAGCCAATAGTTTCCTCCAATTAACGAGATACTCTGAAATGGATCTATTCCTCAGCTGGTGAATTATTGTTTCAATGATGGATTCATGATCCAATATGATTTTTCGTTCCTTTTCAAGTTCTATCAATATAGTTTGAACTGGGATCTTGTCACCTATAACCTTGTTTAAGCATGAAACATGGAAAACTGGATGTATTCGTGAAGATGCAGGTAACTCCAATTTGTATGCCATAGTACCAATATTTTGCAACACCTTATAAGGACCATAGTACTTTGGTGATAATTTATTATCCTTCTTGGATTGATTGAGGGACATCTATTTCTATGGTTGTAGTCTTAAAAACACCCAATCCCCTACTTCAAAACTTATTTCACTATGATGTTGATCTGCTTGTTGTTTCATGCGATTATGTGCCATGGTCAGGTTGTCCTTTAAGATTTGGAGAACTTGTTGTTGATTCTCGATGTGATCTTCCACTGCTTGAACCTTAGATTTTTCTTTTAGAGAAGAAGTGATGGAAGGAGGGTGGTATCCGTAGAGTGCCATAAATGGTGTCATTTTTGTTGCAGTATGAAAGGAAGTGTTATACCACCATTCTGCCAAGGGTAACCATTTGAACCATTGTGTTTATTTATCAGAGATAAAGCAATGAAGGTATCCTTCTAGACATTTGTTCACTATCTCAGTTTGTCCATTAGATTGAGGATGATAGGATGAGATATGAGCCAATTGAGTACCCAAACAAGAAAATAATTATGTCCAAGAATGTCCAGTGAAGATGGGATCTATGCCACTTACAATCATCTTTGGGCTGCCATGTATCTTTTGAACTGTCTCCATGAATGCGGTGGCAACTGTACTAACTTTGAAGGGATGAGAGAGTGCACAAAAGTGTGTGTATTTGGTGAGTCTATCAACAATCACCATGATGACACTCTTTCCTTCAGACTTTGGTAACCCTGTTATGAAATCCATGGAAACCTCCTCCCAGCGTTAACTTGGGATGGCTAATGGTTATAAAAGACATGGGGTCTTAATTGTTTACACCTTATTTTGATGGAAAACCAAACATTCTGTGACAAACCTTTGAACATCAGTTTTAAATCCATCCCCAAAAAATTCCTTCTTGACCCTATGGTAGGTTTTCAAAAATCTTGAGTGCCCTCCTACTGGAGAAGAGTGCATTTCCAATAGTACCTTTTGTTTGAGTTGGGAGTTCTTACATAAATATAAGCGATCTTTGTACCATAGTGAATCATTTTTCCATGTAAATGTATATGATGCACTGGAATCTTGCTGCAACCTTTGAATGAGAGTCCACACTTTTTCCTCATTCTTCCATTCATCTCTTTCTTCTATTATCCAATCGGGTTGGATGATCGAGATAACATAGAGAAAGGCCTCAACATATTCATCCTTTCTTGAGAGTGAATTTTCCACAACATTTTTCTTCCCTTTTTTATGGAGGATTTCAAAATCATAACCCAATATCTTGGTCACCCATTTTTGTTGTTCTTCTAAAGATAGTCTTTGTTCCAAGAAGTATTTAAGACTATCATGATCTGTTTTGACCTTGAAGTACCTACCTATGAGGTAAGGCTGCCATTTCTTCAATGCATGTAGTATTGCCATCATTTCCTTCTCATAAATGGGTTTGTGTAGGTCCTTTGCCTTGAGTGGTCGACTTTAAAAAGCTAGGGGCATTCCTTCTTGCATTAGGACAACACCAATTCCATTTCCCAAGGCATCACATTCCACAATAAAGGTTTTTGTGAAGTCTGGAGTGGTCAAGACAGGATCTTTGCAAATCACCTCTTTAAGTTGTTCAAAATATTTAGTTTCCTCTAGATTCCATGAAAATGAATCCTTCTTAGTTAGTGTTGTTAAAGGTGCTTCTATTCTTCCATAGTGCCAAACAATTTTGCGGTAGTAACCTGTCAAACCCAAAAATCCTCTAAGATTCTTCAATGTTTTGGGAATCAGTCATTCCATCATGGAATTAATCTTGTTAGGGTCTACCTTGACACCTTCATGAGATACAATATGACCACTATACTCTACCTCATTCACCCAAAAGAAACATTTGGATGGTTTGGCGTATAGTTGTTTCTCCTTTAGTAGTTGTAGCACCTTGTCAACATGTTGCACATGATCCTCCCAAGACTTGTTATAGATTAGTATATCATCAAAAAATACTAACACAAATTTCCGAAGGAAGGGATTGAAAATGGAATTCATCAACCCTTGGAATGTGGAAGGTGCATTTGTAAGGCCAAAAGGCATGACCAAAAATTCATAATGGCCTTCATGAGTTCAGAATGTTGTTTTTGGGATATCTTCTTCCTTCATTCTAATCTAATGATACCTTGAACGAAGATCCAACTTTGTGAAATAGATTTCTAAATGTAGTTCATCTAAGAATTCATCAATGACGGGAATGGGAAAATTATCTTTAATAGTGATCTTTTTGAGCTCTCTATAATCTGGACACATACGCCATGAGCCATATTTCTTGAATACCATTACCACCGATGTAGAGTAAGAAATTTGGCTAGGTATAATAATGCCAGCCTCTAACATTTCTTCAACCATGCTCTCAATTTCACTCTTATGGGCATAAGGGTATCTGTATGGCCTGATGTTAGGAGGAACACTCCCAGGAATTAGGTGAATATCATGATCATGATTTCAAGTGGGTGGAAGACCTTTGGGAATATCTTCAAATACTTTGGAATGCTTATCAATGATCTTTTGGAGATCTAGGGGAATAGATGGCCTAGATGTTTGAACATCTAGTGAGCATAGTTGTGAAATTACACCTTGATGCCCTATTTTCAGTAATTTTGTCATGTCATTGGAGCTTATCATCTTACCGAGTTTCCTTGTGATACCTATTAACTCAATTTATTTTCCTTCCAATGAAAATTTCATGAAAAGTTCTTTAAAATTAAAATCCATTGTTCCTAATGATTGTAACCATTGGATTCCTAGTACGACATCAAATCATTGTACTATTCATTACATATTCCCCCATAGTAATATTTATCTTATTGCATTTTCCTAGGCAATTGATAGTTCCTCCATCTGCAATCATTACTTGAAACTCTGGTGCTGGATATACAAAGTAATTGAGAGCTTTGACTAATTTATAGTGAATGAAATTATGAGTACTACCAGAATCAATTAGGACTATTACCTTTTTCTTTTTGATATATCCTTCGATCTTGAGTGTTTGAGGAGTGTTAATTCCAGCCAATGCATTACACGATATCATGGAGTCAACTCTTCAGAAGAAATCACGTCTACATTTTCATCTTGAGATGGTTCATGTTCTTGTTCTTGTTCTTCTTCCTCTTCAAAATCTATGTAGAATAATTTCTTCTCACCACACTTATGTCCCTTACTGTACTAGTTGTCACAATTAAAGAATAAACCTTTTTCTTTTGTTACCTCCAATTGTTGAGGTGTCAACCTGGTAGGTTGAGGTGTTTTAGAAGAAGGAACATTATTCTCTCAGTATATGTTAGGAGTGGTCCTTCTAGTAGCCATAGCCATATTTTTAATTTCAACATTTCTTGCCACCCTAAATGCATTCTCTAATGATTGGGGTTCCCAAAGATGAACCTCATGTTGAATGTTATCCCTTAAAGTTCTTRTGAATACATCAATCAAGTTCTCATATGGAATATATGTTACCTTTATATTCAATCTTTGGAAGTTCTCAATGTGCTCTGTAACTGAACCCTTTTGCTTGAGATTTATCAATTGGCTAAAGAATGTATTGCTCCTTGTATCCTCATAGTGTGCTACCATTTATTCCGTGAAAATTGTCCAAGTGACAAGTGATTTGCGAGAACAAAGCCATCGATACCACATAAATTGATTGGGGTCTAAATATAAAGAAGCAATCTATACCTTTTGTGCATGTGGCACATTATGTAGATCAAAGAATTGCTCCATCTGAAGTATCCATGTGATTGGGTCCTTGCCATCAAACTTCCTCATCTCGATCTTAGGAAAGTGGTTGGTCTTCAACCCAAAGTTAGGGTTTCTCCATTCTTGATTCATCTTCCTTCTGTCCTCATCATGAATTTCATGGGATACATTTTCACCTTCAGGTGTCCTCTCTATTAGGAATTTTTTCAATCCTTCCATGATCTCCCATTTTAAACCATCCATCTTAGTATTTATTGAATCCCTCATCTCTTGTAGTTCATCTTTTGTTACTGTCTTCTTTTGTAAATCATTTATGTCCCTACACATTTCTTCACCTTCATCAAGAGTCCAAGTAGGACTGTCTGGAGGCTTATTTGGTGTAGAAGTTCCTTTTTTTGGTGGCATGTTGGCCAAGTATCACTTTAAGCCTTGATTATGAGGTGGTTCTGCTAGACTATCTTCCTTTTATTGTATATCCAAAATTTCGGCCCTTCTGGGTATGAAATTTTCTTTTTTTTTTAGTTCTCTGATATTTCTTCTCTGCAATGCAACATGTATGATAAAAATTGGATGTGCCAAGTGGAATTTACAGTAACTTCCCCACAACTTGTTGATTTTTTTCCTTTCCAAGAGATCTCACTTGTATAGTGTTCCCCGCACAAACTAAATGATATAAAATTCTGAAAATCGTACTAGAAATACTACAGACTGTCCACTATCCAATGCAACCAGTCTCACTCAATTTGGATATTCTAGGAATAAGTTATGATTGTTTTACTTGGAACACCTTCTTGAGACTAGTCAATAGGACTAGTCGGATACCCTATATTCCACAAGGTGTATCTACAAATGTAAGATGAACCAGAAGATGAAATTTTACGGCATATACCTTACTAATTTCTTTGAATAGCCTTCGGATTTCAGGGTCTGAAATGTTATAGAAAAAATTTTATAGAGAAAATTTCGTAATGACTCAATTCAGGATGATTCCAGAACCCTATCTTACACAGGCTGTATCCCTAAAAGTATAAGGCCTCAGGAGCTGAAATTTTAACCCAATGTACCTTGATCCATCTACTAAATATCCTCCAATCCGTTCCTTCTGAAACATTGTAGAAAAACCTTTATAGCAAAAATTCCAAGGTGTCTCAGATGTAGTAGCAAAACCCCAAGATCTTGAGCTCTGATACCATATGTTAAGAACCAAATATCAATATAGCATATAAAAACCTAATAATAAGTACTCAACACCTTGAAAAAGAGATCATTTCAGGTAATAAACCTCTTCAAGGGGGAATCATCCTTATACCCAACATAAATGTCCAAATACAAGATGATTCCAAATGAAAATGTCTCCTTGGTATGTATAGGAGACTAAGAGGTACAATTACAACTAATGGACTAAAGTCGACATAAATAAAATAACATTAATAATGTAATATGCCCCAATTAAGGGGTAATGAGCCACTATTTAGGGCTTAACAAAGATTTGTAGCTCATGGATTTTCTCAAAAGGAAGGTATTGATTATGAAGAGAAGTTTGCTCCTATAGGCAGATACACTCCTATCAGAACAATCATAACTCTTGCAACCGAGATGAAGTGGAAGTTATTGATGAAGAAGTGTATATAGAACAACCAGATGGATGTGAAAACAACCTTCTTGAATGGTGTTATTGAAGAAGAAGTGTATATAGAACAACCACAAGGGTTGAAGTTGAAGACAAAAAGACTCATGTCTATAGATTGAAGAAAGATCTGTACAGATTAAAGCAAGCTCCTAGAGCTTGGTATGGCTTAATTGACAGTTTCCTGACAAGCTTGGGATTTACCAAGAGTAAATATGATTTTAACCTTTACTTCAAGGTTATGAATGATGAGCTAGTGATATTGTTGTTGTATGTAGATGACTTATTCTTAACTGGAGAACAAAAGATCATCACATATTGTAAGAATAAGCTCATTGCAGAGTTTAAGTTGAAATACCTAGGCCTGATGCATTATTTCTTAGGTCTTGAGGTTTGGCAGAGCCCAAAGAAGATATTCCTCAACCAAGGGAAGTATGCAGTAGAAATACTAAAGAGGTTTGACATGTTGGAATGTAAATCCATGAACACACCCATGGATACAAATTTGAATCTCCTGGTAGATGCTTCGTCAGAATTAGTTGATGCTACTCTATACAGACAAATTATTGGTTACCAGACTAGATGCATGTTTTGTTGTGAACACCTTGAGTTAGTATCTGGTAGATCCCAAATGTGTTCACCTTGTAGTTGCAAACATGTGATGAGATACCTTAAGAGTACATTGGAATATGGTCTCTGTTATACTGGAGATCATGAATTCAGACTGTATGGATATACCGATTTAGATTGGGCTGGAAGTGTTTCTGATAGAAAGAGAACTTTGGGATGTTGTTTCAGTCTAGGATCAGCCATGACTTCATGGTAGAGTAGGAAGCAATCCAATATTTCTCCCAACATGGTAGAAGTAGAATACATTGCAGCATGTTCTGCCAGTTGTGAAGACATATGGCTTCAAAAGTTGTTGACAGGTCTATTCTATATGGAGATGGAAGCCACCGCGATTCTATGTGATAACCAGAGTTGCATAAAGATGATAGAGAACCCTATGTTCCATGATAAGTCAAAGAACATAGAAATCTGATATCACTACATTCATGATATGGTGCAGAGGGGAGTTGTAAATCTCCAATATGTTGGCACAAATGAGTAGGTTTCAGATGTGTTGATTGAGCCTCTGTCTCATATGAAGTTTGAGCACTTCCAAGACAATCTTGGTGTTGTCTGAAAGAACCTCCCTCAAAAGGGGGAGTGATGTTGATGATACTATAGTATCCTGACCAACAACGGGTAGCTCCGTTAGGATTTTATATCCTATGGGATTGATAATCCTTGGGCATATCCTAAAGGTCCAGTAAGGATGGTCTGTTAGAGTACTTATGCATGTATATGCCAGTTGTGGTCAGTAGTGGTAGCTCCGTTAGGATTTTATATCTTATGGAATATTTTCATTCTTGGGAAGATCCCAAAGGCCCAATAAGTATAGTCTATCATAGTACCACATGGTATATCTGTTATGATTTTATATTCTAGGGAATATTATGATTCCTGGGCAGATCCCTAAGGTCCGGTAAGGACGGTCTGTGAAAGTACCACCAAATTTTGTTGTTGCACTGGTCTCATTCTATTTTCATATAATGATGATGTTGATGATGTTATCTCAGCCTCGTGTTGATGATGTTATCTCAGCCTTGTGTTGATGATGTTGATGATGTTATCTTAGCCTCATGTTGTTGATGTTGATGATGGTATCCCAACCTTGTGTTGATGATGTTGATGATTTTATCTCAACCACGTGATGATGATGTTATCTCAGCCTCGTGTTGATGATGTTGATGATGTATCAACCTCATGTTGTTGATGATGACGTATCAGTCTTGTACTGATTGATGATGTTGTATTAGTGTTATACTAATTGATGTTTATGCAGATAATGATGATGATGCTACTCTAGCTCCATGTTGTAAAAGATGGTGTTGTTTATGATGAGAAAAACTTTTGATGGTTTATAGATGTGTCACTCAATGTTCCAGACGTTGATGATGATGTTGCCCTCTCCTTCTCTTGATGATGTCGTATTGGGTCATGTCAGTAGAATACCCTTCTTGTTAAGGGGGAATGTTGAAATATTGTAACTGCAAAGAATATTCTAATTATAATTGAGTTATTTTCTTATCGATCAAATCCCCTTTTGTGGATTGATCATGTCGGTCTTTGTATAAGACCAAATCCCCTTTTGTGGATTGGTCAAACCATGGTTAAATGGTGTTGTTTGTAAAGTCATCACCTAGGGATAATTAAAGTGGTATTAATCACTAATTGGAGAAGTCATCCTTGCTTGATGAAAGTACATAACCCCAGCGCCTGCCCACCAGTATAAATAAGATTGGAAGGTGCCTCATTCACTCACTCACTCAAGTCACTCATCTAGTGCACAAATTTTGAAGGAAGTTGCAGTCAGAATAAGGAGAAGAGAGAGGTGCATGCTTAGTATTGGATATTCTTGGTGGTTTGGTCTTTAGTCTTGGCAATCTATATTAAGGAATTTTTTGTTGGGTTTTCTCCCCATGAGGGTTTCCCAGGATAAAATGTTGTGTACCTTGTGATTGTGTTTCTCTCAGTGATCCTATTTGTGCTATTATTTTTGAAAAGAATTAAAACTTAATAGTAAATGGATGTTAAATTTTCATATCCAACATAATTATAAAATGAAGGAAAAAAAATAATTGGTCATTATAGATACCCATAATAAAATGACACATCCATAATATAAAAGTCCAAAGAAATTATTTACAAATCAATCTTCGTTGCCATCACCCTGATTATCTTCCTCGCTTGGAATTATAAAAAAAAAATTCTAAATAAAATGTAAATATATCTAGGATCATGTCTCAGTACAAACCACCAATCCCCATCCAACACATCTTAGTAAAAAAATACTTGGTTGCAATGTTTTGGGAAAACATAAGGCTCCTTACTTTCAACCCACAATTTTTTAAAGTTAATACATATTAGCCCTATCAAAATCTTCCTTTATATTTCTCCAATTGAAGGTATCCAACCACTTGCAACAAAAAATAACACATTGAAATGATGAGAAGTCCACATGCATGATCTCTTGTATCTTTCCAATGTAACCTAACTTCCCCTTGTTGAAATACACACTAACGTTGAGATGGGGGGGGTGGGTGAATCAATGTCTTGAACTTTTGGACAATTCTCAAACTTTCTTATATCGCTTAGATTAACTGAATACCATATATGTATTTCAATTACTTACTCATAAATATATATAACAGTTATAAGAACACAAACTCTATAAAGAAGAAAAAATATCATCTATTTATTAAACTTGAATAAGTACATATGATACCAATCCTCAAACTATTCAACACCAACTGAATAAAAGAGATCCAACTCTCATACAAGACCCATCTTGTAGTTCTCAGATCCAATTGAGATGTGAGGAATCCAACCCTCATAGCAAGACCCATCTTGTAAACATGCACCAACTTGATAAATAATGAACATTCATTCAATTCATTGTATTTATATTTGATCCACTGAGATGCTTCTTTTTCCAACACAAGATTTTGTTAATATAGCCATTCAAAAGGTGTATGGCATTGAAATAATGTGTCTTTCAATGCACCTCTTCTTTTCAGTAATGCTAAGGTTATTTTAATAATAACTTTCTTCCTTTATTATTATTCATAATCTTTTATATCATGTTTATTCGTCCATTGATTAAGTAATTAATTCTCCATTCTCCCTTTTCATTTTCACGTTTCACAATACCATGGGAAAATACCGTGGGTTTTTAAACCAAGGGAAAATACCATTTAACCTTTTGACTTTTTATGTAAATTCATTTATTTTTCTTTTTATCTTTTCATACTATTTTATATTTATATTTATATTCTCCATTAATATTAATTCAATTTATCATATTGTAGCTTTCGCGTCTTCCCTTCTTTTCTATATCAAGCCCTCTTCCATTTTATCACATTTATGGATCAAATCCTTATTTTGATCCTCAACCAATTCATGTGAAATCCTTCTTGATCCTTCTCTATAGATTCTTCCACTACAAATTAGCTTCCTCTGCAATTCCTTCGATTCCATCCTATGGCTGCTTTGACCTCCATTATAGACTGTATCTAGCATTTATCGTTGATTCATGTATTCAGGTCCTCAAAGTACTTTCTCTAGGTCCCTGTCTTCATATGGCAGGGAACAATATTAGAAATTTTTTATCTTTTTTATCATTCAATTCATTTCGTTCTTTTTCAAAACATCTTCGTCCAAATTTTCCAACTTCCATCAATCTGCAGGCTTGCAGTCACTTGACTTGTGTTCAATTCATCTTGCAGTCGATCGACTTGTCTTTGAATCAACTTTTCAGATGACTTGTCTTGTAGTTGGTCGACTTTTCTTTGAGCTAGATCAACTTCCATATAGTCGAACTCATTATTGTTTGAATCAAATCGAATTATGACTTGATGGTATCAATGCTTCATCACCAAACATACACCATTGACATTCTCACCATCATAACTTGTTAAGGGGAATTATTCTATTCCTTCCTTGTCATCAACCTTATCAACATTAATAAATCATCTCTCTTCATTTCCTACTTTAACTAAAATCTTCTGAATCACTTCTTCCTCAAGGTGATCTTTCTCTTCCTCTGATTTTATTAAATCATTATGTAACTATGCCTCCAATAAGAAATTATGAATGATCTTAATGAGTTACTTCCTTGGACACTACTTTAATTAAAATATTCAGAATTGTCTCTCTTTGGTCTCTGTCTAAAGTCCCGTTAGTTTGTTGGTTCTGAAAAAACTCATGCTAACTCATTGAACTTCAAATAATGGTCAATTGTTTTTCATAATACTTGCGTGTCCATATTTTCCATCGCACATTTTCAACAAGTCTTGACTTCTTATTTTCATGAGAGATCCCCAACGGACCTGAGAATACATTTAAGAGAACTATACCAATACTTTGCGTCTTCCTCATAGTTTATACTTTAGTCAAACCATTATGTTTCCTTACTGTATCATTGCATGGAATAATCACGATTGTTTATATTATTTGTGCGAGATGACTATAGTCATAGATCTCTTTGTGCATCTTCTCAAAATGGTGTATCATATACTGACATTATCTAGATACACATGGCACTCTATCGTACTGACACATGGACACCATGAATCAACCACTTCAACTTCTAAAACATCCAAATCCATTTGACATGTGGAATGCTCATAGACCGTCACATCATCATTCACATTTCCATGTCACCATTATCATTCAATGACAACATTGTCATGACTTATGGTTTATCCTTTGATACCACTCATCAAGCATATCCTTGTTATTTCTTGTTTGTCTATGTTTGAATACTGTCCATGTTTGATTATTGTCCATGTTTGATTCATGTTACCATCAATGAAAACACACAATCAATAATTTGATTCATGTTACCATCAATGAAAACATATCTATAAAAAAAATGAGTTTGTACCTTTTCTCCCTCTATCACTGATCTCATCTTCAAATTTGGGAATTGAGTTTTTTTTTTACTGATACCAAATTTGTTTTACTGCTTCTCCCCCCCTTTGACATCAATGACATAGATTGAAACTCTTACTTCTTGTCTCCCCCTATGAATGTGCCAGCTACTATCTCATCCTCTTGGGATTTTGTGTTCAAATAGGCAATATTCTTTGAAACCAACTTTTGTAGTGATCAAGTATTTTAAACCTAATCTAATGGCTTCCTCATTTGATGACCAAATTAAATACTCCCCTTAATTTTTTACTGTTTCATAGGGTTTTATTGTCTTCCCCTTTTGTCATAAAGGACAAGGTTGTGAATCTTACTTATCTTCTTGATATGCCTCTTTATTCTTCTTGATATTATGATCTTTCACAGGAATACCCATCAATCATTTATAGTGATACCAATTGATTATTACTAATTGATCAATACCAATTGATTTAATTTCCATTCTACAATCAATTGTTAAGTTATGTTACCAATTTTAGTTCTTTGATACCAAGAGATATTGTTTCTCTTTGTCATTAATCAATTTTCCCTTTTCATGCTCTGTCTTTATATATTTTGAACTCCTCACTTGCTTTCAAATTCTTCAGTTGATGTGATTTTTCATTCCTCTTCAAGAAAACCCCTTTTTTTTTCTTTTATGAATTCTTCAAGAAGTGTTTTGGATCCTTTTGTGCATCTAGGAGAGGCATGGTCGGAAGATAAACATATTCATTCTCTTGGATCTTTGTATTTTCTGAATCTTTGTAGCTTTGTTACGATTTCTTTCTCCAAATCTTTCCATGAGGCGCTTTCCTTGTTGGACCTTTCCTTTCTAAATTTTTCCTTTGAGGTTTCTCTTCTCCTCTTTTATTCCAAAATTCATTAGATTTTCTTCCTGAATTGTATGGATTATTCCTCATGGGTTGGCTTCTTGATTTCCTACAATCTTTGGATTTGTGGCCAAACCTATCACAGTTGTAGCATCTCATTGTATGACAAAACTTTGTTGTGTGACCAACATAATTGCATATCCAACATTTCATTAAGTTATTGGACCTTCCTAAATTTCTTCTTTCAATACTCTTGCATTCCAATGCTTTATGACCAAAGTTATGGCAGGAAAAGCAATAACCATTGAAGTTGTTTCCATACTTGAGTCTGCTTTGATATGAGAATTATGTCTTTTGATATGCTTCTTGGTTTTTAATTTTATAGTTTCCTTTCTTAATAGAGTTCTGATCTTGTATTTGGTCTGTGACTATACCTTTGCCCTTTGAGGAGGAAAATCCTTCCTCATGTTTGTGAATGGGGGCTTTTTGTGGATAAATTCATCAATTTTGACAAAAACAAGTATCCCTGGTTCAGGAACTCGAAACTAGAACAAAACAAGACATAACACACTCCTTTCCTTAGATTCAAATGAAATGTAAAAGGATATAAAACTCATACCTTTTTAACTGACGTTTGTCCTTATTTATTGTAGCTCCAAGCTTGATCCAATGCTTTGTAGAAACAAAGACCTGTAAAAAGGATCAAACATAACCAGTGAAAGTAACAAACATACATATGTTTCAATGAATCTATGTAAATATCCAAGGAGAAAAACAAATAAAAACCATTGACAACCTTTATTATGAAATGGAAATGTATAACTGTATTAATAAATCAAGAATTAGTTGGCACCCAAGCCTTGGCATTAACAAAATCCTTCCATCGGTTTAATGTTTGAACATCCAGGTGGCCTCCTTTAATGCCATCACCATATCTTGAATACTTTAGCTCAAATATCTTAGGACCAAAATGAAGTTCACAAACTCTCAATTACAAACTAGGAGCTATTCTCAATTCACCATTATTTCATTACTCATAACTTATTATCCTTTCCCTTTAGAATATGTCTCCATTTATAGATTGGAGAGTAATCCATGAGGAGGTTAGGATGAGAGGTTAGGATATCACTAAATCAGGAGAGACGGGTGAGATCCAAATCGATAGACAAACAACTCATCATTGAAGTTTATCTTCTAGAAGCTTCGATAATTTCTTCTTTTTTCCCACGTACAAAGGTTTTCACACCCTTAAACCTCAGCGAAAAGAGACATTGTCACACCTTCCATTGATGCAGCATGCGAAAAGTTAAGTTGTCACAACTTGCTAGAAAGAAACAAGTGACAACTTTGCAATTTAGGGATTTTTTAGAGTTGATTCTTCCCAAGAAGACTTTCTCTCAATTTTCTTCCAAAGTTCTATCCTTTAGATGTTAGAGAATAGCTAGTATCACTTGTTGTGACAAAATTTTGTATAACATATTCCCCCCCAAAGTATGAAGTTAGAAGAGACGATAGGTGAAATACTTTTCCAAATGGGTATTTGAAACAAAGAATGCACCGATTGGAGATCTGCCAACAACACAAGGAAATAGCAGTACAATATTATATCATCATTGAGATAGGCATTCCCATACTCAGAATATGAATGACTCTAACCATGGCTACTGAAAAATATATTGCAGATCCATGATTGCATTTACAAATTGTATGGCCCCTAAAAATACAATGTGGATCCATATCATTTAGTGCTCATTTTGGTCAGCTAGCCATCATCTTTATTTGGCTAACTGGGATGTACTTTCACAACACTCTCTTCTCCAATTATGAATCATGGATGGGTGATCCCACTCACAAATCGCCATGATTGTAATAGATTCATAGCCATGAGAATATACACTGTGGATCTATGAATTATAATAGTAACATAGACACAAACCAATATAATGTGGATCTATGTGACAACATTTCTCCAGTACTTTCCAACGCAGCCTGGGAAATAAATATTCAAAGGAAGTTCCCCAGGGTCTTCATATCGTCCTCTATTTCAAAGTATGATTCTAACCATGTGAATAAATGTCTTGACGTAGAAAATGGTAGAAACCACTTGATTACCGATCATTGATGTATACTACTATCAAGTGTGAGGGAAATCATCATTAATGTCAATGACCCCCAAAGTACTCTAGTACATTCCTTTGAATGTGAATTAATGTGTTGAAGTCGAACATCTGAAAAAATCTTTTAATCAGAGGTCAATGACGTAAACCCCCTATCAAAAGTGAGGATACTAGCATTGAGCCATGCAGGTTCCAATGTACTAAATAAATTCTAAATCATCTTCCTAGATATTGATTTGGTGTTTATATGAAGTGATTTGTCGCAGGAGGGCCTTGATGTATCCCCCATCAACGACACGAAACATGTACAATATTTATATTAAAATCATAGAGTAATTTTGGGATCAACTCAGGGATGGCCAATGAGATAGAAGGCTTAAAGGACTACAGAGTTTGGCCGACACAATAGAAGGCTACTCGGTTGAAATTCTCTTAAACATTCAAATGACAAAGGTCTTGGCAATACTAACTCAAAATACAATATCATAGGGAAAAATCTTGCAAAAAGGGAATGATCGACAAGATACAAATGGATTTCCCAACTTTGACACAAAAGGTAAAAGATTTCATGTTCAAGAGTGACTGCTGCCATCAATACAAATTTAATATAGATTCCCTTCCCAATTTTCCCCCACCATGCTTGGCAAGTACCTATTTATTTTTTAATGATCTTGAGGAGGATAACAAATTCTCATTGTATAAGCTCATCCTTCAGACAAGTCCCTTGGAGTATGTTTAACGAACCCTATATGTTTCACAACTGAGAG
>JASDQU010101974.1:261116-280076 GCA_032191745.1 Picea mariana
TAAAAACCTCTTCTTCTTTATATGATAAGTAATCTTTACATTTTGTACATTATCATACTTATGAGCACCAACTCATAATGAGGCTACAACCTATGTATTACAAGATGTAACTTGCTAAGAGCACCAACTCTCTGTTTTCTCTAGCACCTACTAGAAGGAAGCACCAACTCCCTGGTTTCTCTAGCACCCACTAGAAGGAAGCACCAACTCCCTGGTTTCTCTAGCACCCACTAGAAGGAAGTAACAACTCCCTAAGTGTTCCAACACCAACTGGATGGAAGCACCAACTTCCAGTCACACAGGCACCAACCTGTATAACAGAGAACAACAGTTCTCCCTTGCACCACCCTACCACCCTAGTTTCTCTGGCTGCAACCAGATGGAAGCTACAACTCCCTGTGTTCAAGCACCCACTTGAACCTCTGAGGACAACAGTCCTCCCTAGCACCTTGAAATATAAATATTTTCTACTGAAACTTATTACAGTGATATAATGTTAATCAATGGCTTACCAGTCTCATCACTGTTCTACTATGCTGCTCTGCTCTCTTGTATCAGTGTCTCTCTGCCTACATCTTCTTGCACTTTCTGATCTTCTACTCTTCTTTACAATTACACCTTAGCCTTATTTTACTGTCTCAGCTATGCATCTATGTTCTTTGCTTCTACTACACTTTATGCTCTGCATCTTCTTTTGATTCTCTGAAATATGCCTCTTCTGTGTATTTCAACTCCTGCCCACAGTATGCCATTTCCCCGTGTGTGATTCCTCTCTACAGCAGCTCACATCTCTTCTTTGTTCTACATTCTTATAGTCTCTGTGCACCTTGTGCATCCCATATGTGCAATGCTTTTTCATGCTCTTCATGTTGAGTGCTCTGCCTGATCATCATTGCAACTCTTTAGCTTCTCTGGCTGTTAAACCCATGTGTCCATCATCACTGGGTGTTATGCTGAGATTCCTTAGCCTGTCTAGTAGTCGAGACTCTTCATCTTATCTATCATGGTCGAGCTCATCCTCTATGTTGTAGTTACAGGCTTCAACGCTCTTCCATCTGTCAATCGCCTCCTGAACACAGTCTTCATTCCACTGACATATGCCTTGAGACTCTTCATCTTCTCTGGCGATCACCCTGAAGTCTCTTCCAGTCCTCTGGCAGAAACAATCAATTGTTTCTAGCAGTTACACTGTGAACCTCCAAAAACTGCATCAGCAACCGAATCACCACTGATCGATTAACTGAGAAGAGCAACAATATCCCTTTGATCATATTCCCAAATAACATGCACCGTTGGATCATAAATGAAGGGTCTCGTGCTTATTTCGCCATTTCAAAATTTGACATTTTGGTATTCCTGTGGTGAGGCATCTCGTCTCTCCAAGTCGCGATCTCTGAAATGGATATTAGCTTCGTGCTACCTCCTCCCTTGATCCTTCGTTGATGTGACCATAGGTTATGACCAGGGGCCAATTCTGAACACGTATTTCGCATTTCGCATTTCGAGGATTCTGTGATGAGTCGTCTCGACTCTCCATGTCCCAACCTCTGAAATGGAGCTTGTCTCTTTGAGCTCTTCTCTACAGATGTTCAACAATGTGACCATCGGTGGTGACCAAGCGCTTATCCATACATCTCTTTCGCAATTTCACATTTCGGCACTTCGGGACTCCTGTGATGAAGAGTCTCATCTCTTGACTCCTCCAACTCCCAGTATCCGAAACTCTGGTCGATGTGCCTGTTTCGAGATTTTCGGTGTTTCTCATTTCGACACTTCGGGACTCCTGTGATGAAGAGTCTTGACTCTTGACTCCTCCAACTCCCGGTATCCAAAACTCTGGTCAATGTCCCTGTTTCGAGATTTTTCGTTGTTTATCATTTCGGCACTTCGGGACTCCTATGATGAAGAGTCTTGACTCTTGACTCCTCCAACTCTCGGTATCTAAAACTCCGGTTGATGTGCCTATTTTGGGATTTTCATCTTTTCGCATTTTGGCACTTCGAGACTCCTGTGATGAAGAGTCTCGAATATTGACTCCTCTAACTCCCGGTATTTGAAACTTTGGTTGATGTTCCTGTTTCGAGATTTTTGGCGTTTCGCTTTTCAACACTTCAGGACTCCTGTGATGAAGAGTATCGACTCTTGAATCCTCCAACTCCCGGTATCTAGAACTCCAAAATGGAGTCTTTGTTTTCAATACCTGAAATGGAATTTAGCTTCTGATCTTGCCATGCAATCATCATTGTGTTGTTATTCATGATCTTTGCCATCAACGACAAACACACATACTCTGCACTCTGCATGCACCTCTGCACTATCTCTTCTGGTCTTCACGAGCTTGCTCTGCTGTGTCTTCCCAAAATACTTCTGGTGCCCACCTGGCACATTATACCTGTACTCAAGCCATCATCATTGTTTTACTTTCCATCAATGACAAGCATACGCTGCCTGTAAAACATGCCAACAATCTCCCCCTTTGGCATTGATGGCAACAAAGGCACCCGGACCTGTTCTTTTCTCCCCCTTTGACATCAATGTCAAAGGAAAAACTCTCCCCCTGAGTTGTTGCAGTATTTTTTAGAGGTATCATATATTCAATCAATACAACCTACCCCTAACATGATGGACTCTCTTAGGTGTGAGACGGGATGATACCCAGCTTCTGTTGGAGATATTCAAATGATTTCTTGGCTAGGGGTTTAGTAAAGATGTCTGCAATATGTTCTGTGGTTGGAATGTAATGGACTTGAAAAATCTGATTGGTGACCTGCTCTCTCAGAAAATGGTATTTTATGGGAATATGCTTGGTCTTGGAGTGGAATACAAGACTCTTGGACACACTTATGGCACTAGTGTTATCACAATGAATTGGGATCGGTGCAATGTATTTTACCTCCAAGTCTGCAAGTGTCTGAATCATCCATAATACATGAGTGCAACAAGTAGCAACAACAATGTACTCTGCCTTTGTAGTTGATAAAGAAATGGAACCTTGCTTTTTACTCAACCATGCTACTAGAGAATCTTCTAAGAAGAATGCACCTCCACTCATGCTTTTCCTTTCATCCATGCAGTTAGCCCAATCAACATCTGAGTAGACTGATAATTGAAAATTTTGATTCTTAGGATACCATAGGCCATAGTTCATTGTTTCTTTCAAATATCTGAATATCCTTTTGACACCTAGCAAATGAATTTGTTTAGGTGTCGACTGATATCTTCCTACCATTCCAATAGCATGCATTATGTCTGGGAAATATGCTGTGATGTACATCAGGCTACCTATCATTGACCTATATGAACTTTTATGAACATTAGGTGAGTCACCATCCTTGCTTAATTTACATCCAGTAACCATAGGTGTTCCCACAGGTTTAGAATCTTCCATTTGAAACCTTTTCAACATTTCTCTTAGATATTTTTCTTGAGAAATGAACATCCCTTTAGACCTCTGAGTAATTTGCAGACCAAGAAAAAATGACAATTCACCTATCATAGACATTTCAAACTCAGACTCCATGGCATAAGAAAACCATTGTACCAATGAATCCTTATTACATATGAAGATGATGTCATCTACATAGACCAACACGATGAGCAAATCATTATCCTCTATTTTGATATATAGATTGTTGTCAATTGTTCCTCTCTTGAACCCTTTGTCTTTGAGATACATATCTAGTCTATGATACCAGGCACGGGGGGCTTGTTTTAACCCATATAAATCTTTCTTTAGATTGCATACTAAGTCAGGGTTATCAGACAGTTCGAAACCCTCTGGTTGTTCCATATAGACTTCTTCATTTAAATCTCCATTTAGAAAAGCTGACTTGACATCCATTTGATAAACTTTAAACCTTTTATGACAATCATAGGCAAGAAATATTTTGATAGCTTCTAATATTTCTACGGGCACAAATGTTTCATCAAAATCCAGTCCTTCTATTTGAGCATAGCCTTTACAGACCAATCTTGCATTGTTCCTGACAACTTGTCCCTACTCATTCAACTTATTCTTAAAGATCCATTTAGAACCAATGATATTTTTACCTTCAGGTCTATGAACCATCTCCCACGTATTGTTTTTCTCAATTTGATCAAGTTCATCATTCATTGCTTTAACCTAATGGTCATCTTTGCTAGCTTCATTAAAATTCTTGGGTTCCAGCATGGATATGAAAGCTATATGTGATTGTTCGGTGTTTTTTATTATCTTTCTCCTGGTTTGTACACCTTTGTCTTTTTCACCAATTATCTGACTTGCAGGATGATTCTTTTGAGTGATTCTGGAGGAGGAATTTGAATTTGTCTGCTGATTTGAGTCTCTCTGAGTATCTGTGTCTTCATCTGATTCAGAGTCTTCATTTTCTGATTCTTGGAACTGTTCATCTTCAGCTTCAGTTGTGTCCTCTATAGAAGACTCATTATTGTACACCTCTCTTGCTGGGATTCCTTCATCAACTTTTATGTCAATATAGTCAACCATTTTATGCAACCTCTTATTATAGCATCTGTATCCTTTATTGTTTGTAGCATACCCTAAGAAGATACCTTCAGCAGCCCTGTCATCATATTTGCCAAGGTTCTCATCATTATTCTTTATGTAACATTTACTCCCAAAGACTTTGAAGTGTTTGATTGAAGCAGGTCTCCCATACCATAGTTCATAAGGAGTCTTGTCACTTTGTGGTATGAGGTGGGCTTTGTTAAGAACATGTATTGTTGTGTGTATTGCTTCTACCCAGTAGGTTTGACCAATGTTCTTCTCATTCATCATTGACCTGGCCATTTGTTGCACTGTTCTGTTTTACCTCTCGACTACTCCATTTTGTTGTGGAGTTCTTGGGATTGTGTATTCTCTCTTGATCCCATGCTTATCACATAATTCCTTGAAATCACTTGACATAAATTCTCCTCCTTTGTCTGATCTTACTGCCTTTAACCTCTTGCCTATTTGATTCTCAGTTAAAGNGCTTTAACTGAGAATCAGTTAAAGCCTTAAATTTTTTAAACTTCTCAAATGCTTCAACTTTTTCCTTGAGAAAGGCAACCCAAGTAATTTTGGAGTAATCATCAATAATCAACATGAAGTAGTTTTCTTTCCCTGTGCCTTCCTGTCTTGATGGTCCACATTAATCCATATGAACTAGTTGGAGTGGTTTCTCTGTTGAAGTAGAGCTCTTGGACTTAAACTGTGTCCTGGTTAGCTTTCCTACTTGGCAGGGTTTACACATAGAATCTTGGGGCTTTGATATTCTCGGAAGATCTTTTGCTGCCTCAAGATTTTTGAGCTTGATTAAGTGGTCAAAGTTTATATTTCCAAGTCTCCTATGCCATAACTATCTTTCATCATGTTTTCTTAGATGACACTCTTCTCTATCTTCTTTCAGCACATATACATTATTTTTTGTCCTTATGCCTTTGGCCACCACTTGTCCTGAGTTTACAGACTTTATCTTGCATTTCTTGGACAAGAACATCACTTCACATCCTCTGTCACACATTTGACTTACACTGAGTAGATTATGTTTCAGCCCATCTACAAGTAGAACATTTTGGGCTTTTCCTTTTCCATTACTTAAACTCACCATCCCTTTACCCTTTATTTTACCTGGAGCATCATTTCCAAAGGTTACGTTTCCTTATTTTCTTTCACTTAGAGATAGAAACTTACCTTTTTCTCTCATCATATGTTTGGAGCATCCACTGTCTATATACCAAGGGTCCATTTGTCTTTGAGCTAACAACACTAATCCACACTTGTCACTTTCTTTCTTCTTCCAAACCTTGATATTTTCAGCAGGGGAATTCAAATCTGGTTCATAGTTCTTTAAGCGACAGTCAACATATTTATGTCCATAGATATGACAGATGTAATATTCTGGTTCGTCGAATAAAGGATCATAACGATTGTTATGCTTAACCTGTGTCCTTTTCCCATCCATCAAGTGATTTGCAGTCTGTGGTGGTTTGTTACTTGGCTGTCTCATTCTTTGTTGTGGCAGATATCTATACCTTGAAAGTCTTGATTGCTCATAATTTAATTTTAAAGAATAGTTTACAGCTTTATGACCAAAGTTAGAACAAAAGAAACAATATCCATAGAAAAAATGTTGGTACCTGGAAAAACTCTGTCTTCTTTGAAGAGGTCAATTTCTTTCATGCCAATAATTTCTCTGATCTACAGATTCGGTTCTAGTGCTTTTTCTTTCATTCCTTCTTGGTGGCTGATTTTCTTTCTTTGTTTCTGTAGAGTGATTGTTGTCAATGTTTGAGGATTTGACAAACTTGATAGGTTCTTTGTTTCTTGGTTGACCACTACTTGATCCCTCTTCATAACCCAAACCAGTTTTCAGCTTTGGATTCCTTTGCTGATTCAGAATGGTGGCTAATCCTACTGAGGCTTTGATACTTGACAGATCCTGATGATACAAGGCTTGAAACCTCTCCAACTCTTTCCTAGTTTTCACTACTTCTTCTTCCAGAGCTTTACATCTTGCCTTCTTTTCTGATAACTGTTGTTTCATAACATCCTCAATTTTCTTTGCCTCTTCTAATTCCACTTTTAGCAGGGAAAAGTCTTCATTGGGATGTTTACTATCTTTCTCGGACTGTATCAACAATTGTTTTTGCTTTCTGTTCTTAATTCTGAGTCTGTCAATCTCTTCCAATTCACCGATCAGTTCTCCTTCCATACCAACCACAACTTCTTCTTCATTAGACTCACTTCCTGTGCTTTTATTACCATAGTCCTCTTTGGCCATAAGTATGAAGTCATTTAGTTTATCTTCAACAGAGGAGTCATTGTATTCATCATCTGAAGGATCATCATCATTGTTTACACAAAGACTTTTCTTCTTAAAATTCTTCTCTTTAAAGAAATTTTTGTGTTTGTGCTTCTCCTCATCATCACATGTCTGATCATTTCTTTTGTGAGGACATTTATTTTCAAAATGAACTATCTTACCACAGTTGAAACATTTGAAAGGAAGTTTACCTTTGTATTTTCTTGATCCCTTCTTTAGTCTCTTCACAAATTTTGCTTTAATTTCATTAGGCTCAGAATCCTCATTCTTGTCTGCCTTAAATGATGCTTCTCTGGAGGTGGGTTTATGTTTAACTATTATCATTTCATATGCAGTCAATGTTCCTAGAAGTTGATCAAACTCCAAGGTTTTTAGATCATTAAGTTCTTCTATAGCAGAGACCTTTGGGTTGAACCTATCTGGTAGAGATCTAAGGATTTTCTAAACTAAAGAAGGTTCCTCAATTTTTTCACCAAGTGCTTTCATTGCATTTACCTATTCTTCAACTCTCAGAAAGTGTTTTCCAACAGTTTCATCTTCTTTCATCTTCATCTGTTCAAACTGTACTCTGTAGGTTTGAAGCTTGACGCCCTTTACCTTCTCATTACCTTCATAACTGCTAATGATTTTTTCGCACATTTCTTTGGCAGTTCCTAGGTGCATAACTTTTACAAATTCTACTTCTGCAAGCCAACTCAAGATAGAATTCATAGCCTTAGCATTGAAGCTAAATTCTAGTTTTTCATCCTTATTAGCTACTACAACTAGCTTTACATAACCAGTATCTACCACGTCCCAGACATCTACACATAAATCCATTATGTAGGTTCTCATTCTAACTTTCCAGAAGGAAAAGTTTGTTCCATTGAACAGAGGAGCCTTATTGGTTGAATTTAATTCATGGCTTGACATGTTTAAGCTCTAGGATCTACCCTTAGATAAAAGGGACCATCTTTGATACCAATTGTTGCACAACTGAGAGGGGGGGGGTGAATCAGTTGTTACCGAGATTAAAAAATTATGCTTATTTTAAACTCTTTGCAGAGTACTGAATGACAATCACAATAATGCAGGGAAGTAAGCAATAGAACATTCAACATCATTCACACATATGAAATATGCAGAGACAGATATTTCTTGAGGAAACCATACAGGGTAAAAACCTCTTCTTCTTTATATGATAAGTAATCTTTACATTCTATACATTATCATACTTATGAGTACCAACTCATAATGAGGCTACAACCTCTGTTTTGCAAGCTGCAACTTGCTGAGAGCACCAACTCTTTGTTTTCTCTAGCACCTACTAGAAGGAAGCACCAACTCCTTGGTTTCTCTAGCACCCACTAGAAGGAAGCACCAACTCCCTGGTTTCTCTAGCACCCACTAGAAGGAAGTAACAACTCCCTAAGTGTTCTAGCACCAACTGGATGGAAGCACCAACTTCCAGTCACATAGGCACCAACCTATATAACAGAGAAAAACACTTCTCCCTTGCACCACCCTACCATCTTGGTTTCTTTGGCTGCAACCAGATGGAAGCTACAACTCCATGTGTTCAAGCACCCACTTGAACCTCTGAGGACAAAAGTCTTCCCTAGCACCTCCCTACCACCCTGAAATATAAATGTTTTCTACTGAAACTTATTACAGTGATATAATGTTAATCAATGGCTTACCAGTCTCATCACGGTTTTGCTACGCTGCTCTACTCTCTTGTATCAATGTTTCTATGCCTGCATCTTCTTGTGCTTTCTAATCTTCTACTCTTCTTTACAATTGCACCTCAGCCTTCTTTTACTATCTCAGTTATGCATCTTTGTTCTTTGCTTCTGTTGTGCTTTGTGCTCTGCGTCTTCTTTTGATTCTCTGAATTATGCCTCTTCTATGTATTTCAGCTCCTGCCCATAGCATGCCATTTCCCCGTGTGTGATTCCTCTCTACAACATCCCACATCTCTTCTTTGTTCTACATTCTTATAGTCTCTGTGCACCTTGTGCATCCCCTATGCACAATGCTTCTGCATTCTCTTCATGTCGAGTTCTCTGCCTAATCATCATTGCAATTCTTCAGCTTCTCTGGCTATTAAACCCATGTGTCCATCATCACTGGGTGTTATGCTGAGATTCCTTAGCCTGTCTAGCTGTTGAGACTCTTCGTCTTCTCTGTCACAGTCGATCTCATCCTCTCTGTTGCATTTACAGGCTTCAATGCTCTTCCATATATCAATCACCTCCTAAACAGTATTCATTCCACTGGCAGATTCCTTGAGACTCTTCATCTTCTCTGGTGATCACCCTGAAGTCTCTTCCAGTCCTCTGGCAGAAAAAATCAGTCGTTTCTAGCAGTTACACTGTGAACCTCCAAAAACCGCATCAGCAACTAAATCTCCACTGATCGATTAACTGAGAAGAGAAATAGTATCCCTTCGATCATATTCCTGAATAACTAGCACCGTTGGATCATAAATGAAGGGTCTCGCGCTTATTTCACCATTTCGCAATTCAACATTTTAGCATTTCGACATTTCTGTGGTGAGGCATCTTGTCTCTCCAAGTCGTAATCTCCAAAATGGAGATTAGCTTCATGCTACCTCCTCCCTTGAGCCTTCGTCGATGTGACCATAGGTTATGACCAGGGGCCAATTCTAAACACGTGTTTCACATTTTGCGTTTCGGGGATTATGTGATGAGTCGTCTCGACTCTCCATGTCCCAACCTCCGAAATGGAGCTTGTCTCTTTGAGCTCTTCTCTACATCTCTTCGACGATGTGACCACTGGCAGTGACCAAGAACTTATCCATACAGCGCTTTCTCAATTTCGCATTTTGTCACTTCAGGATTCCTGTGATGAAGAGTCTCGTCTCTTGACTCCTCCAACTCCCAGTATCTGAAACTCCAGTCGATGTGTCTGTTTCTGGATTTTTGGCGTTTCTCTTTTCGGCACTTCGGGACTCCTGTGATGAAGAGTCTCGAATCTTGACTCCTCCAACTCTCGGTATACGAAACTCCAGTCGATATGCATGTTTCGAGATTTTTCGGTGTTTCACATTTCGGCACATCGGGACTCCTGTGATGAAGAGTCTCGAAAACATGCCAACACTATAAGGAGTTGTTCGGTCCCATATGGGTCTTCCAATGTAGGTTTTACGAGTCTAGAGGAAGTAAACTCGATGGTTTTTCATAATTATATAGTTTTAAAAACATTTAAAGAAAACTCCAAAAAGGTTCCTTTTTGTAAAGTTAGTCCCTCAAGCCCAAAAAAGTATAAAATAATTCAAGGGAGAAATCTTCTAGTCATGTTTTACTAGAGTATACCTTTTTCGTACTTAGACTGACAAGACCAAAAAAGGGTTAAACTATCGCTCGATAGACGCCCTTTCAAATCCTTTTAACGAGTGTAAAACGATCCAAGTTCACTCAGTGATATTTTCATATTTAGAGATTCTAAAAAGAGCTTAAAGGAAACTCCAAAGAGTTCATTTTTCATATAACTTTTACGAGTCCGAAAAAAAGATAAAAGTATACTCAATAACCTATTCTCATGTATTAATGAGAATGAGAAGTAACAAAGAATGAGCTTGGTAACCTATTCTCATGTATTTACGAGCACGAGAAATAACAAAGACTAAGCTCGGGATTGGTTTCATTATTACACAATCTTGAAACAAAGCAAAATATGCTTGTAACTTCCCAACTTAATTTCCAAATTTTTCGAGGGATGCCCATGGGTGGTTGGTAATTTTCCCCCAGGTTGAGAAGCTAGTGGATTAACTCCAACATGATAAGCAGAGCCTAGAGAAATTCCCCCCCAAGCTTTGTTTCATTTTCCAACTCTTATTCTATCACCAATTTCTATACCCAATAGACTCATGGTTACTAATAGGAAAAATTTTCATTGGAGAGGGAGGAAGAAAGAGGATCAGCTGACCAAGGTGGATGAAATGAAGGTTCAAGTATGATTTTTAATGAGAGGCTCAACTCAATAGGAGAGGTAGTTGTTTCATTTTTTAATGAGCTTGACATAAGAAGAGAACTATGTTCATAACCTTTGGGTTCGATTCCCATACCTTTGTTTCATTTTTCAATGAGCTTGACACATAAACAAGAACTTTTCTTGACCCTGGTTTCATTTTTTAATGAGCTTGGAACCTAAAATAAAAATATTCTCATAACCTCTTCTTGATCATGGCTCCCAAGAGGAAAATGCTATGGAAGGAATAGATGTCAAGGGACTTGCCTCAATCATGGATTCCAGGATATTCACTAGATAGAAGAACAACACTCCGGAAAGAGTACATGTCAAGGGTCATGGTAGGGGTAGGGATATCAGGCTCTAATAGCTCTATAGAAGAGATCATCATGTCAACTACTAGATCTAAGTCAAAATAATTCTCATCCATAGTTGAACGCATGGGACATGCTTCCACATAATTAACCTATGGCAGGGGCAATGCTACTTGCACATAAGGACCATTTAGGGAATCTGTGTGCTCGATAGTCAAATTAGTACCAACAAACAAAAACTAATCGATAATCACAATTTTCCCATTATGAGGGAAATATATCACTCGAAATAGAGTGGACACGATAGCTTTTATGGTGTAGATATAATCTCTCCCAAGGAGAAAAGTAAAATCCAAGGGGTCATGGACTACCATAACATCAATATAGATGGTTTTCCCTCCTAAAGTAACGGGTAATATAGGAAGGATACCTAACGGTTGAGTGATTTGTTTGTTAAAAGATAACAGATTCTGAGTAAATGACACAAACTGAGGAAAACCTAAAGCTTGTCGAGCAATTGAGGACAAAATACTAACGGATGCACCTTCGTCGATAATAGTCTGAGGAATGTCCCTACCACAAACCTGAACAATGATTTGGAAAGGTATGCAAGAAGGGACACGAAGTCTAGTTAGCCTATGCCAATTGAAACGAATGGCCTCATTACTTGGAGGGGGTTCAACAACAGTTGGATAAATCCTCCTTTGCATAGTATAATTGGTATGAACAAGAAAAATGTGAGCAGTATCAACTTCACTCTTTGATGAGAGAGTGGGATCAACTGATGATTGGATCAGATCGATCACTTGGTGAGTGTCACTCTCTAAGGGGAGAGGAGGATTGACCGATGATGGAATCAATTCAACCACTTTGATTTCATTCTTTAAGGGAAGAGTGGGATCAACCGATGAAGGAATTGAGTCAACCAATTGGGTTTCACTCTTAACATGAAGAGTGGGATCGACTGATGATGGACTAGGATCGACCACTGGGTCAACTAATGACAAATCATGAGACAACCTATGATAATCGATTGGAAGTTGCGGTTGGGAAACAATGAGGTCTCCCAACAACTTCGAGGCCTCATCCATATGAGGGAAAAGGTGAGTTTGATTTCCACCTTCACATAACCTACAAGGAAACTTAACCCTACATTTATTTTCTCCAACCTTACCTTCACTATTTGATGGTGTACCATTGACATGATGGCCAAAAGATGATGACACAGGATGATGGGAACTCAAAGACCACACTCCTAATACTGTAGGAATTCCAAGACAATCACGAAGAAGGTGGTCACCCTTACAAATCCTGCAAGGGTATTTGGGTTTGCGAGTTTTGGTGATAGGATTCTTGATGTTTCCAACCTAATCAACAGTAATTGGTTGCTTGACCTTTTTCTTATTTTTCTTCTTCTTGTTCTTATTTTTCTTCATCTTCTTAATCTTCTGGTTACTAGCAGCGAGGCTTTCACTAGGTGAAGAAGAAGAAGAAGAATAAGATGCAATGGGCAAAGAAGGCAAAGGATCAATATGAGGTGAACATTATTGAGGAAATTCTTGAGAGGGAGGGTGTGTATTCAAAATAGTAGGAAAATTTGGAAAAACTGGAGTGGAAAACAACCACACAGGTAACCCTATGATGAGTCTCGTTAAACTCAAAGTAGCAATGTAAGGAGGGCCAACATTTCCAATATAAGGAAAAATGAAAGGTTCCCCAAGAAAATGGGTTCCTTCATTGGGAGTTCCAGGAACTGATGCGATAGAGAGAAAATCAACCTAGAGTCTACTAAAACAAAGAGCACACACTATCAAAGTCTAAAGGAAAAAAATAGTCATGTGAATAGGCGAGGTCAATAGGAAGAATCTCATAGGAGTGTCAAGTCATCACAACTCGCGATATATTGTAGGGTCCAATAGTAATACTCGGCCCAATATTTCAAATCACCAACAAAGGAGGATAAACTATACCCTTGGTTGTATTACCCGACTACCTAGAAATACATGCATAGTAATATCCCTGAGTGTTGTTCTTGGTGTGTTGCGACAACAAGATGATCAAAAGGGTGCTTGGTTTCAGGTCCTATAAGGGTCTCCCAATATATTCAAGGTACGTGGGAGATCAAATCCGTAGTAGTGTTGCCTAATGTGCAACCATTCAAAATGGGCCTCCTGATATACTCGAAGGTATGTGGGAGAACCACATAGTCCCCGGATTGTAGCACTGACAAATAACGATAGCTCCTACGTTTAAAGACATCGAAACACATATCTTCCTCTCCACACAATGTTACTAAAAATTTTAATTAAGTTCTGTTTCAAGTTTGTTGTTCACTTAAAATATATTGTGGATGCAACTCAACGATGATGAATGATACTTGACTCCAAGAAGACTTCAAAGAAAATATGGATGAAATGCAATCTTTTATTTTGATCAAAGTTATCTATAGAACGGAGCAAGATATTTCAAGCAAAGAAAAAATTACAAATGTCAAAGCAAGAAATGAAAAATACTCTTTGAATGCAATAGGTGCTTAATATATGAGTCAAAGAAATTGCTTTTAAGAATGAAAGCTCAAAAATGCCAAAAACCATGCAATTTCACTCTAAAATGCAATCTTAGAAATGCACCACCCAAAAACTTCAAAGCAAATACTTCAATGAAGAAATATTACTTTGTTACTATCAAAATCCCTCAAGAAAACAATATAAAATCTTAAATTGAAAAGCACTCAAAGATACAAATGAGAGATTATGCCCTTTTCAATTCGAAATAAATAAAAAAATTCAATGGTTAAAAGGAAACTCTAGATAATCAAGAAGATTGTAAATCAATGAATTAACTAGTCAAAAAACACTCCAATCGGTAGATCTAATATCTAGAAAAAAAATAACAATCAAAAGATGATTTTTTCAGAGGTTGTCGCAGTTTGTTTTGACAGACACTGCGACAATTCAAGTTGTCGCATGTAGAAGGAATATCACAGTGCGACAATGTCACTCTGTACCTCAAACAAGGACGCGACAAGCAATTAAAAATCAGAAAGAATAAAAAAAAAATGTTGAGACTCTTCAGTGGAATTTTAGATCAATTGGTCAAACAAGACCAAGTGATGACTCAGAAAGACTCAAATAGGAAACATGAAGCAAACTAGGAGAACAAATCTATAATATCGTTCCTCGGTGGAGTCACCATTTTTTTTGTGGATAAATTTGTAAATGCAAACATAAGCGAATCTCCCTAGTTCAGGAACTCGAAACTAGAAAAAAACAAGACGGAACACACTCTTTTGCTTATATTCAAATGAAACTCAAAAGGATAGAAAACTCATACCTTTTTAACTGATGTTTTTCCATATTGATTGTAGCTCCAAGCTTGATCCAATGCTTTGTAGAAACAAAGACCTATAAAAAGGATCAAAAAGAACCAGTGAAAGTATTAAACATACATATGCTTCAATGAATCTATGTAAATAGCCAAGGAGAAATACAAATAAAAACCATTGACAACCTTTATTAAGAAAGGTAAATGTATAATTGTATTAATAAATCAAGAAGCAACTTACAACCAAGCCTTGGCGTTGACAAACTCCTTCCAGCAATTCAATGTTCCAACACCCAAATGACCTCCATTAATGCCATCACCATCTCTTGAACACTTTATCCCAAATCTCTTAGGACCAAAATGAAGTTCCCAAACTCTCAATTACAAACCAAGAGCTATTCTCAATTCACCATTATTTCATTACTCATCACTTATTATCCTTTCCATTTAGAATATGCCTCCATGTATAGATTGGAGAGGAAGCCATGAGGAGGTTAGGATGAGAGGTTAGGATCTCACTAAATCAAGAGAGACGGGTGAGATCCAAACTGATCGGAAAACAACTCATCATCGAAGTTTCTCTTCTACAAGATTTGAGATTTTCTTCTTTTTTCCCATATACAAAGGTTGTCGCACCCTTAAACCTCAGCACAAATCAACATTGTTGCACCTTCCAGTGATGCAACATGCAACAAGTTAAGTTGTCACACCTTGCTAGAAAGAAACAAGCAACAACTTTGTAATTTAGGGATTTTTTAGAGTTGATTCTTCCCAAGAAGACTTTCTCTCAGTTTTCTTCCAAATTTCTATGCTTTAGATGTCAGAGAATCAGAAGTATCACTTGCTGCAAAAAAATGTTGTATAACAGGGCCCATTTTCCACCTTCTTCTTTATTATTGTACCCAACACCAGTTTTTTCATTGGTTGTTCTTTGGTTGTTCCATATCCTATCCAAGATAGCTGAGCTATTATGGAATTTGCCAGTTGCATTTGTCTTTTCATTCTTATTTTTGAGGTTGACAACTTCCAATTCCAACATGTGACATGATTCTTCCTTTTTAGTCAATTGGATCTTTAGGGCTTCTTCAATTTCCTTAGCTTCCTCAAGTTGAGTCTTTATACCAATGACCATTTCTTTTGTTTCTTCTAAGACTTCAGTGCACTTATTGGGCTTGTCATATGTCTTCAATTCTTTCACTTCTTATGTTAGATAAACAACTCCAGTCTTCAATCTTTTGATCTCTTCTTCTTTGTTTTCTAGCTGAATATTTTTCTCATGCTCTTCATGGTTTTTTCTGTCAGATTGAGCTAACTGTCATTGTAGCAACATATATTTCTTATGAATTTTATCCAACTCTTCTAGAGTGCACATAAATATGTACTCAATATGGTCAATAGCATCCCTAGAAAATTTAATATATAAACTATTTTATGGTGCCATACGAATCTCTTATAATGCAATTATAACATCAGTCTTAAGATTCAATAGTTTTTCTTTAGTGATTACTAAGGTATGCATCAATTCCTTGATGGATGGGGATCACATCAATTCCTTGATAGAGTTTTATTCTTTATTGATGATTGGGGATTGCATCAATTCCTTGATGGAATTGTCTTCCTCTATGTTATGTACTTTAATCTGATAGAAATTCTCTAGCTGGAGCCATAATACTTTAGCAGAGGTGCAGTGTCCCATCTTTTCTTTGACTTGGTATGACATTCCATTGTGGATTGCTTTTAATGCCATTGAATTGTTTCTCTTTGCTTCTTTTGTAGTTTTGGATTTTGTTCTTTGAGGTAGTTAAGTACCAAGTCTTACATACTACTGAGTCCCAAACGCCACATCCTCTTGACTTCAAATACCATTTCATTTTTTCACTCCAGGAAGAGTAATATCTTCCATCAATTAAGGGAGACTCATTTTTGGAGAGAGCCACTTGTCCATCCATTTGTGTGTTTAGGAGGATCTCCCTTCCTATGATTAGACTATTTTTCTTGAAGAAAACTTGTCTTTTATACCAGCTGTTGAAACACACATTGACACTGAGAGGGGGGGGGGGTGTGAATCGGTGTCTTGAACTTTTGGACAATTCTCACACTTTCTCATATCACTTACATTAACTAAATAACATATATGTATTTCAATTACTTAGTCATAAATATATATAACAGTTATAAGAACACAAACTATATAAAGAAGAATACATATCATCTATTTGTTAAAATTGAATAAGTACATATGATACCAATCCTCAAACTATTCAACACCAACATAATAAGAGAGATCCAACTCTCAGATACAAGACCCAACTTGTAGTTCTCAGATCCAACATAGATGTGAGGAATCCAACCATCATAACAATACCCAACTTGTAAACAGGCACCAATGTGATAAAGAATGAACATTCATTTAATCCATTGTATTTATATTTGATCCACTGAGATGCTTCTTTTTCCAACACAAGATTTTGTTTATATAGCCATTCAAAAGGTGTATGACATTGAAATAATGTGTCTTTCAATGCACCTCTTCATTTTAGTAATAATAATGTTATTTTAATAATAACTTTCTTCATTTATTATTATTATAATCATTCATATCATGTTTATTTGTTCATTGATTAAGTAATTAATTCTCCATTCTCCCTTTTCATTTTCGTTTCACAATACCATGGGTTTTTAAACCAAGGGAAAATACCATTTAACCTTTTGACTTTTTACGTAAATTCATTTTTTTATTTTATCTTTTAGTACTCCTTTTCATAAAGTTACCTTTTTCATTATTTTACTTTTGTATTTATGTTTTAGGTAAAAGCATGTTTCCATTTAACTTTTTCCTCTTTTGTATTTATACTCCATATATTAATATTAATATTAACTTTTATATTAATATTCTTCATTAATATTTAATATCCATATATTAATATTAATATTCTCCATTAATATTTAATTCAATTTATCATACTGTAGCTTTCACACCTACCCTTCTTTTCTGTATCAAGCCCTCTTCCATTTGATCACATTTATGGATCAAATCCTTATTTCGATCCTCAACCAATTCATGTGAATTCCTTCTTGATCCTTCTCTATAGATTCTTCCACTACGAATTAGCTTCCTTTGCAATTCCTTCCATGCCATCCTCTCATTGCTTCAACCTCCATTATAGATTGTATCTAGCCTTTATCATCGATTCTTGTATTCAGGTATTCAAAGTCCTTTCACTAGGTCCATGCATTCATATGCTCGTGAATTGTATTAGAACCGTCCGATATTTTTGATCATTCAATTCTCATCTTTCTTTTTCAAAACATCTTCATCCAAATTTTCCAACTTCCATCAATCTGCAGGCTTGCAGTCGGTTGATGTAACATCCCACTCTGGCGCACTTACCAAACTTATCCTTGAGGACACTTGCTCGCAAGTGATCTGGATTTTTATGATGATAAAAAATTTTCCTTCATTATGATGCGTTAAGTTATATGACAGGATGTTTTTACTACTTTGATGTAGACAGGTGCTACTGACTCAGTTTCATTGAGTGTGCAGGGTTTCGGACCTTGAGGATGCAGAGGCATCGGTGGAACTCCCTTGGACTCCGGATTGAGTCGGGGAGTGGGCTATTTGAGTTGTTTGATTTACGGTGATATTGCTTTGTTTTGATGATATGCTATTGATTTTATGATATTTTGTGGACATGATCTGACATGATGGTTGATGATGCAGGCTGACGATAGCTTGTCGACCAGACTCACATATGGAGTAAAGGGGCCACACACGAGTTCCAGAGAGATTGAGGGAGAGGTGTGGACAGCAGCCCTGCCACAGCCTACTAGCACTCCCACCGTGGCTCGAACTGTAGGTTAACGATTACCTAGTTCGAGAGGATCCACGATGCCGTGAGGGCAGACTACGACAGTCGCTCACGATGATTCTAAGGGGCACGCAATAAGGCGGGGGAATTATTCCTTAGAGCCCTTAGTCTCCCATGAGTTCACCTGGCGGAGTGTTGACTCCATGGGTTATAGAGTCTACCAATCCGTAAAGTCAGCGAGTGGCACCCTTGGAGCACGTGGTGCATCCTGAAGGGCACGTCGTGCAAAGAAATGCAAGTCAGCGAGTGGCACCCTTGGAGCACGTGGTGCATCCTGAAGGGCACGTCATGCAAAGAAATACAAGTCAGCGAGTGGCACCCTTGGAGCATGTGGTGCATCCTGAAGGGCACGTCGCGCAACGGAAGCAAACGAGGCGAGTGGCACCCTTGGAGCACGTAGTGCGTCCTGAAGGGCACGTCGCATGGATGATGATGATGAGACAACTTAGATGACCCTAAGACCTTAACGCCTGATAAAATTCTTAAAACGACTCCCATAATTAAATTGTCGCCCTGTTCAAATCAAAACCTAAATTAAAACATCTCTAAGTTAAATTTGACAAGCCCTAAGAAAAGATTCTACAAAAATAAACCTAGGGCGTAAACTAAAACCCTCCTAGGTGTTAATTAAAGTCTTCTTAAAAGTAAAGGGGGTAAAGTAATGAGGGAATT
>JASDQU010101974.1:300800-361590 GCA_032191745.1 Picea mariana
AATTTAAGGAGTAAATTAAGGAGTAAATTAAGGAGTAATTTAAGGAGTAAATTAAGGAGCGATTTTTGGGGGAGTGAGGGAATTGAGTCTTTTAATAATTAAAAAGAAATTAATTTTTGGAGAACCATAGGGATGAGCGACACTTGGACGACAGAGAATGTTTTGAGGTTAGTCACTAAAAAATTAATTAATTAATGATTTAAGAAAGAAGGTGGGTTTCAAATTCTATATAAGAAGGGGAAAGGAAGGAAGAAAGGGGAACGGTTAGCGTAAAGTTACGCTACCGAATTGTGGCTTGACGGGTTGCTTGTGAGGAGTTGGGTTTATCTCAGCTATGTTGGAGTGGTAGCTCAGTCGTGGAGGCGAGCTGAGATGCTAGTCTATCTCTGGTTCTTGTGTGGCCCCTTTGCGGCTCGGGGGGCTAAGGGGGAAGCAGAGTACCCCTAGCGTTTGGCTGGGAGGTACCGGTGAGCCTTCTACGGTCGGTGAGCTAGACGCGGCACGGAGCGCGGGACGCAGCACGGAGCACGGGGCGTATTCCGACGTGGGCGTAAGGCAACGGTATGATTTTAATTAGTGAAGTAGAAGGCATTTTACTTTCGGCAATTTAATGTAATTGATGATTGATATTGTGAGATTGTTCTGGCATTTTTACATTCGGCAAATTTCGTTTCAACAATATTATTGTGAGTTTGTTCTGGCAATGTCGAAATTGTTACCACCGCTTTTGGCCATGAGAAGAACGTATTTCGTTGAGTGTCTTTTGGCATGCATTGTAGTTAGGGGGCATTTTTTTTTAAATCTGACTTTAAATGCGTTAATGGTCTGCATTGATGTATACCTTGGGCATTTGGTTGTATATCTTGGGCATTCATTGTATGTTTTTAAATGGCACTCAGGGTAAATATTGGTTGTCCATTGATCTGCGTTTAAAGGAGTTATTGTTCGGCATCTTGCTGGGATATTTTTGGCTGTTTGATTTGTGTGGCGTTTATCCCAATTGCCGGTGGGCGTTTTAAGTGACTGCTGGGAGTCTTTAATTGTTGTTGGGCGCCTTTAAATTATGGATGGGCGTTTTGTTATTGCTGGGCGTTTCCTATGACTGTTGGGCGTTTTTAACTTACCCGTGAGCATCTTTATTCATTCTGTATACTGTGGTATGGGGCGTTTGGAAAACCGTGTTGTGCGTTTTTGTAACAGTCATTTTGGGCATTCTTTTACTTACACGTGAGCATCTTTATTTGTACTGTATATTGTGGTATGGGGTGTTTTTGGCAAACTGTGTTGGGAGTATTGCAACAGTCATTTGGGGCATTTTTTGTTGCCACTGTATTCTGGACGTTGGGCAATCTGTATTTGAGCGTTTTGCATTTGTATTGGGCGTATTTAACACCCATAGTGAGCAAATCTTTCAATGGTGGTTGATCATATATCTTGGGCGTTGTTTTTTTTTTTCATTTATTGCGGTACTGTTGAATAGGGTAATTGCTCAGCTATTCGCTGGTCTTCTCCTCATAGTTTCCAGGCGTCTGTATAAATCAATGCGTTGTAAATGATAGTTAAATTGCACAGTAAATTGGAAGTTTAATTGATAGTTAAATAATATGTCAGAATTTCCAGGTCGTAAATGGTAGTTAATCTGCCCAGTTAACTGAAAGTTTAAATGACAGTTTAATTTACATATCTATCATGTCTATGTAAATATAACCCAAGTCGACTATCATCGCGCGCATGTAGGTAATACAATTTAAACCGAGTCCTTAAATATTTATATCTGCCCTGGCATTTTAAGAATATGAAATTAAGGAGGATCTAAAGCACCAGCAAGGTAAATGCATAATGAAGGAACCTTGACACCAGAAAAGCATTTGTATGACGTTGCGTCCTTAGTTACAATGATTCCCATTTTTCTCATTGCATCCTTAATGGAGTATTTAATGCGCACCCATAGTTAAAATTTGATCTTTATGTTAATACCTGTAGGGGTTTCCTATTTTTGCTTTGTTTAAACGATTGGGGGATGACCGGCATTGTACAGTTAAGGCCAGCTGGACAGAGTTTCATTTATAATTATAGAAGCAGATTGCATTTATAACAGTTGAAAGAAGATTGCTTTGTATGTATGAGTTCACCGTTCCTTATCCTGTAGTAAACTTGCATTATGTAGAGTTAGGTGACATTGCACCTTCCCATTCATTTAGGTTCATAAACTCTTATAATCTAGCTTGAAGGATATATATGTGGAGAAATGTTATTAAATTGATTGGAATAACTTTAAATTTAAAATATTTAGAATGTGGTATATAGTAGTATTACTAAATTGGTTAGAATGTGGAAGAATATTAAAGTTTGAAATCCTTTTGACGAATCATTGACATTAATTTCCACTATAAGTAGATCTAGTGCTATATATATGAAGGAATGGTTTTAAGGATGAGTAATTGATATTGGATGTTGCATGAGTTGTTTGTTAAATTAAATAAAATTATATATAAACATAAAGCAAGTAAGATATAATGAATTACTTGGTTTGAATTTATGCATGTAAAGAGTAAATAAATACTCTTCACCATTAAACCCACTTACTTGTATCAATATAAGGTCCATGATCCAAGTACCTTGAACTACGAAGAGTAATAGGGGAATCTGCACTTACTTAAATTTACACTCCCTTAAGGTTGGGCTGGGTATCTCGTCTACTCATGGAGTTCATGAGAGTATCGTGCCAGTATTACATGATTTGAGTCATGGGATCTACCTTGTCTTAACTGTTTTGGGTCTTTGTCGGAGTCTGTCGGACCTGGGAGTCCGTAGGGTTAGTGGTTGCCTTGTGTTGTTGTTGTGCCTGGACGAGATTGATCTCTGTGATTGGTCTGCTTGTGTTGGGTGTTCAGTCTTTCCTTTTAACGTGGTTGCATCTTGTCGGTCGTCGAGTGGTGATGTAGAGTCAAGTGTCTTGTTACTTCTACACGCGCGCACCCACCTTAAACACACACAAAAAAAATTGCACCTGTTACGAGAAGGGTTTTCGTAACGAGGCGGTTCGTTACATATGGTATCAGAGCCGGTTCGACCCGCGACTTGGGGTTCGCTACGGCTTTCGTTGACATGAGAGGGTTTTATTATACTGTTGATGATTGAGTAGATTGTGTGCGTGCGCGGTAATCATGGTTAGAGGATGTCGCGGAGGCAGACGATGGGGTGCTAGGGGAGGAGGCGAGACGCCTCCAGCAGCATCCACGCCTGAGGGGTCTAACCTCCAGGGAGGCGAGCAGGTGCTTGGACAGGAACATATAGTAGTTGGTGATGTTATTGGGATGACGAGATCCTTTCAGCGCATGTCCGAGGCTCTGATCAGCTGTTTGGATAGAGACGAGGCCAGGGCGCCGGCACCCCCTGAGGTTCTGTCGCGCGCACCGGCCGTCATAGGTAGCGTTCACCGTGAATTCGAGAAGGTAAATTTTTCCCGAGTTCTTTGGCACCCCGGACGGTGCAGCCACTGAGGCATGTTTGGAGAATATGGCGATGTGCTTCACACTTCGCGATTATACCTCCAACATGAAGTTTCGCATGGCGGTCTTTCCACTAAAGGGGACTGCTCCTCGATGGTGGAAGACGCTCCTGCCGCAGCGGATCATGGCCGTAGCAGACATGTCATGGGAACTGTTCGAGGAACGGTTATGAGAGATGTGCCTTTCTGAGGAATTCATTGAGCGTCAACTCAATGAGTTCAACGCATTATGACAGGGAGGTCGTACGGTGCTCGAGTACGAGGCACGTTTTATGGCGCTGCTCTGGTAAGCTCCACACCTTAAATTTGAGAAGCTTAAGGTCATCAGGTTCATGTTGGGCCTTAACGGCAGCCTGCGTGCAAGATTTAAAGGTTTGATGCCTCAAACCTTGCACGATGTCGTCCTAAAGGCAGTCGTTTAGGACAAGTTTATCTTCATAAAGAGGGCTTCAGAAGCCAATCAGAAGGATGGAGGAAAGGTTACGGGCTGTGCCCTTAACCAGGGAGAGTTTGTCATGAGAGACAACTTGTACGTCACGATCTTAGGATCTTATGACGTCGTGATCGGCATGGATTGGTTGGAATCGCATGAGGCGATACTCAACTGTAAGATGAAACGGTTGAGCTTAGTCAATGATGAAGGGCAAAGACGAGTGATAGTAGGATGGAACCAGGGAGTATCCCTGAGGTTCGTCTCTTCCTTACAGTTACAGAAGAGTATGCGCAAGGGGTGCAATCTCTATGCGGTCCTTGCGCTAAACGAAAAGGGAGTAGCAGAAGGTCTAGAACACCTTCCGGTGGTGAAGGAGTTTGCGGACGTATTTCCAAAGGAATTGCCTGGGATTCCACCAGAAAGAGATCTGGAGTTTACTATAGACCTGAAATCAGGGACTGAACTGATAGCGAGAACGCCTTATCAGATGTCGACCCCGGAGTTGCAAGAGTTAAAAATGCAACTGAAGGAGTTGCTAGACCTGGGACTGATACGTCCCAGTGTGTCACCGTGGGGTGCACCCGTTATTTTCATTCGGAAGAAGGATGGATCGTGGAGGCTTTGCATTGACTACCGTCAACTGAACAAAGCTACGATCAAGAATCAGTACCCCTTACCAAGAATTGACGATCTATTCGATCAGATGAAGGGTGTGACGGTGTTCTCCAAGATCGATTTGCGATCAGGGTATCACCAGTTACGGATCAAGGAGGATGACGTCCCTAAGACCGCTTTTAAGACGATATTTGGACATTAGGAGTTTACTGTTTTACCTTTTGGACTGACAAACGCCCCAGGGGTATTCATGAGTTTGATGAACGGGGTGTTCCGCAAGTACTTGGACAAGTTCGTCCAAGTATTCATTGACGATATTCTGATCTACTCTCGGACGACGGAGGAGCATGACGAGCACTTGCGCTTGGTACTACAATGTTACGAGAACACAAATTATATGGGAAGCTGTCCAAATGCTCTTTTTATCAATCGAGGATTCACTACTTAGGGCATGTCATCTCCGGCGAAGGTATCGCCGTGGATCCAGCCAAGGTTGAGGCTATTATGGAATGGCCGGCGCCGACGAATGTCACAGAAGTGCGCAATTTTATGGGTTTAGCAGGATACTATCGACGGTTTGTCGAAGGATTTTCAAGGATAGCAAATCCGATCACGGAATTGCAGAAGAAAAACAAGAAGTTTGTTTGGACAGAGAAATGCGCAGAACTGTTTAGGAGGCTTAAAGAATTGTTGACAACAGCACCGATACTAAAGGTCCCTGACATGGACACTGACTTCTTGGTATGCACTGACGCATCCAAGGAAGGTTTAGGCAGAGTCTTGATGCAGGACGGACGAGTGATTGCTTACATTTCGAGAAAACTGAGAAGGCATGAGGAGAACTACGCGACGCATGACTTAGAGTTATTAGCCATCGTTTATGCCTTAAAGGTATGGAGACACTACCTGGTTGGAAGAAAATTTGAATTAAGGACTGATCATTGTGGATTACAACACATTTTTACGCAAAGTGACCTGAACGCACGACAACGACGTTGGTCGGAATTGCTTAGCGAGTACGACTTCGAGATTACGTACATAAAGGGAACAGTGAACTGAGTGGCAGATGATTGGAGTCGAAGGCCACACATCTTTTAGGTGTTTCCTCTTCAAACAAATCTACATGAGAAGATTCTCACTTTACAGCGTGACGATGACTGGTACAAAGAAGTCGAGGATTTTATCAAACAAAACACTATGATGGTACCACGATTTGAGGGATATTCTTTTGATAGCGATGCTTTATTAAGGTTTAGAGGTCGGATATACGTACCACCAAACAACGAGTTGAGGATGTTGGTCCTGAGCGAGGCTCATAGAGCAGTTTACATGGCTCACCCAGGAGTTACGAAGATGAGGGTAGACCTTAAGCCCTTGTTCTTCTGGAAAGGAATGAAGGCCGACATAGTCAACTTGTGGCTAGATGTCTCGAGTGTCAGCAGGTAAAGGATGAACATAGACGCCCAGTAGGATTACTTCAACCACATGCCATTCCGAAATTGAAATGGGAAGTCATTTCGATGGATTTTATTGTTGGATTGCCCCTGATGGCAAGGAGACATGACTCGATTTTTGTGGTGATAGACACTCTAACGAAGAGTTCTCACTTTATTCCTGTGTGTACGACGTATCAGGCACCGGACATAGCGAGAGTTTTCATCAGTGAGATTGTGAGGCTGCATGGCGTGCCTAAGAAGATTATATCTGATCGAGGATCGGTGTTTACTGGACGATTTTGGACGAGTTTCCAAGAGGCCTTGGGAACTCAACTTAACTTTAGTACTGCGTATCACCCAGAGACTGACGGACAGACAGAACGTACGGACCAAACCTTGGAAGACATGTTGCGCATGTATGTGATGGACCAACAAAAGCGTTTGGAGGAATTCTTGCCTTTCGTAGAGTTCGCTTACAACAACAGTTACCAGAGCACCATTAAGATGGCTCCTTTTGAGTTTCTTTATGGGCGACGTGTCGGACGCCCTTGAGTTGGGATCGGCTTGAGGATAGGGTCCTGGTGGGACCAGAAGCGATCCAAGAAATGGAAGAGAAAATGCAAACCATAAGACAAAGGATAAAAGAAGCGCAGGATCGACAGAAGAGTTATGCCGATGCGCACCGAGTCGGCCGTAGTTACGAGGTCGGCGATCGAGTCTTCTTGCGGGTAAAACCGCATAAGAGTTCGATCAAGTTTGGAAAGGGAGATAAACCCTCTCCTAGGTTCGTGGGAACCTTCAAGATTGTGGAGAGAAAGGGGCCCGTGGCCTACCGACTAGCCTTGCCTGATTCTTTGAGGCATAGGCACGATGTTTTTCATGTATCTGTTTTGAGACATTATGTTAGTGATCCTACACACATGATTGACATGAGTTCCTTGCAGGTATCAGACGAGGGAGCGCTCACGGCTGAGCCAATCCGCATTTTAGATCAGTGCGTTCGACAGTTACGACGTCGAACGGTAGATCAGGTCAAGGTTCAGTGGGACAGTTATAGTCCGCACTCGGTGACCTGGGAGGATGCATATGATATGCGCCATCAGTTCCCGTTTTTGTTTGATAGATAGACTTATGATACTGTGGTATTTATGATATTATGGTACATTTATTTCAGCATTTATACTGAGAAACTTCGGGACGAAGTTTAGACCAAGAGGGGGTGTATGTAACATCCCTCTCTGGCGCACTTACCAAACTTATCCTTGAGGACACTTGCTCGCAAGTGATCTGGATTTTTATGATGATAAAAAGTTTTCCTTCATTATGATGCGTTAAGTTATATGACAGGATGTTTTTACTACTTTGATGTAGACAGGTGCTGCTGACTCAGTTTCATTGAGTGTGCAGGATTTCGGACCTTGAGGATGCAGAGGCATCGGTGGAACTCCCTTGGACTCCGGATTGAGTCAGGGAGTGGGATATTTGAGTTGTTTCATTTACGGTGATATTGTTTTGTTTTGATGATATGCTATTGATTTTATGATATGTTGTGGACATGATCTTACATGATGGTTGATGATGCAGGCTGACGATAGCTTGCCGACCAGACTCACATATGGAGTAAAGGGGCCACACACAAGTTCCAGAGAGATTGAGGGAGAGGTGTGGACAACAGCCCTGCCACAGCCTACTAGCACTCCCGCCGTGGCTCGAACTGTAGGTTAACGATTACCTAGTTCGAGAGGATCCACGATGCCGTGAGGGCAGACTGCGACAGTCGCTCACGATGATTCTAAGGGGCGTTCAATAAGGCGGGGACCTTATTCCTTAGATCCCTTAGTCTCCCACGATTTCACCTGGTGGAGTGTTGACTCCATGGGTTATAGAGTCTACCAATCCATAAAGTCAGTGAGTGGAACCCTTGGAGCACGTGGTGCATCCTGAAGGGCATGTCGCGCAAAGAAATACAAGTCAGAGAGTGGCACCCTTGGAGCACGTGGTGCATCCTAAAGGGCACGTCGCGCAAAGAAATACAAGTCAGCGAGTGGCACCCTTGGAGCATGTGGTGCATCCTGAAGGGCACATCACGCAACGGAAGCAAACGAGGCGAGTGGCACCCTTGGAGCACGTAGTGCGTCCTGAAGGGCACGTCGCATGGATGATGATGATGAGACAACTTAGATGACCCTAAGACCTTAACACCTGATAAAATTCTTAAAATGACTCCCCTAATTAAATTGTCGCCCTGTTCAAATCAAAACCTAAATTAAAACATCTCTAAGTTAAATTTGACAAGACCTAAGAAAAGATTCTACAAAAATAAACCTAGGGCGTAAACTAAAACCCTCCTAGGTGTTAATTAAAGTCTTCTTAAAAGTAAAGGGGGTAAAGTAATGAGGGAATTAAATTAAGTGAAACCCATGGCTTTTAAATGATAAAGAAGAAATGAAATTTATTAAAGTGTGGGAGTATAAAAGCTAGGAATTTAAAAATATATTGAAAAGATTAAAAACTGCATTTATCTTTTGGGTTCAAAAAAATAAAAATAGCAAGAGAGAATTAAATAATAGAATTAAAGAGACTATAAATTTAAGGAGTAATTTAAGGAGTAATTTAAGGAGTAAATTAAGGAGTAATTTAAGGAGTAAATTAAGGAGTAATTTAAGGAGTAAATTAAGGAGTAAATTAAGGAGGGATTTTTGGGGGAGTGAGGGAATTGAGTCTTTTAACAATTAAAAAGAAATTAATTTTTGGAGAACCATAGGGATGAGCGACACTTGGACGGTAGAGAATGTTTTGAGGTTAGTCACTAAAAAATTAATTAATTAATGTTTTAAGAAAGAAGGTGGGTTTCAAATTCTATATAAGAAGGGGAAAGGAAGGAAGAAAGGGGAATGGTTAGCATAAAGTTACGCTGCAGAATTGTGGCTTGACGGGTTGCTTGTGATGAGTTGGGTTTATCTCAGCTGTGTTGGAGTGGTAGCTCAGCCGTGGAGGCGAGCTGAGATGCTAGTCTATCTCTGGTTCTTGTGTGGCCCCTTTGCGGCTCGGGGGGCTAAGGGGGAAGCAGAGTACCCCTAGCGTTTGGCTGGGAGGTACCAGTGAGCCTTCTACGGTCGGCGAGCTGGATGCGGCATAGAGCACGGGACGCATCACGGAGCACATGACGTATTCCGACGCGGGCGTAAGGCAACGGTATGATTTTAATTAGTGAAGTAGAAGGCATTTTACTTTCGGCAATTTAATGTAATTGATGATTGATATTGTGAGATTGTTCTAGCATTTTTACATTCGGCAAATTTCCTTTCAGCAATGTTATTGTGAGTTTGTTCTGGCAATGTCGAAATTGTTACCGCCGCTTTTGGCCATGAGAAGAACGTATTTCGTTGAGTGTCTTTTGGCATGCATTGTAGTTAGGGGGCGTTTTTTTTTAAATCTGACTTTAAATGCGTTAATGGTCTGCGTTGCTGTATACCTTGGGCGTTTGGTTGTATATCTTGGGCATTCATTGTATGTTTTTAAATGGCACTCAGGGTAAATATTGGTTGTCCATTGATTTGCATTTAAAGGAGTTATTGTTCGGCGTCTTGCTGGGATATTTTTGGCTGTTTGATTTGTGTGGCGTTTATCCCAATTGTCGGTGGGCGTTTTAAGTGACTGCTGGGAGTCTTTAATTGTTGTTGGGCGCATTTAAATTATGGATGGGCGTTTTGTTATTGCTGGGCGTTTCCTATGACTGTTGGGCATTTTTAACTTACCCGTGAGCATCTTTATTCATTCTGTACACTGTGGTATGGGGCGTTTGGAAAACTGTGTTGTGCGTTTTTGTAACAGTCATTTTGGGCGTTTTTTTACTTACACGTGAGCATCTTTATTTGTACTGTATATTGTGGTATGGGGCGTTTTGGCAAACTGTGTTGGGCGTATTGCAACAGTCATTTGGGGCGTTTTTTGTTGCCACTGTATTCTGGACGTTGGGCAATCCGTATTTGAGCGTTTTGCATTTGTATTGGGCGTATTTAACACCCATAGTGAGCAAATATTTCAATGGTGGTTGATCATATATCTTGGGCGTTGTTTTTTTTTTCATTTATTGCGGTACTGTTGAATAGGGTAATTGCTCAGCTATTCGCTGGTCTTCTCTTCATAGTTTCTAGGCGTCTGTATAAATCAATGCGTTGTAAATGATAGTTAAATTGCACAGTAAATTGGAAGTTTAATTGATAGTTAAATAATATGTCATAATTTCCAGGTCGTAAATGGTAGTTAATCTACCCAGTTAACTGAAAGTTTAAATGACAGTTTAATTTACATATCTATCATGTCTATGTAAATATAACCCAAGTCGACTATCATCGCGCGCATGCAGGTAATACAATTTAAACCGAGTCCTTAAATATTTATATCTGCCCTGGCATTTTAAGAATATGAAATTAAGGAGGATCTAAAGCACCAGCAAGGTAAATGCATAATGAAGGAACCTTGACACCAGAAAAGCATTTGTATGACGTTGCGTCCTTAGTTACAGTGATTCCCCTTTTTCCCATTGCATCCTTAATGGAGTATTTAATGTGCACCCATAGTTAAAATTTGATCTTTATGTTAATACCTGTAGGGGTTTCCTATTTTTTCTTTGTTTAAACGATTGGGGGATGACCAGCATTGTACAGTTAAGGCCAGCTGGACAGAGTTGCATTTATAATTATAGAAGCATATTGCATTTATAACAGTTGAAAGAAGATTGCTTTGTATGTATGAGTTCACCGTTCCTTATCCAGTAGTAAACTTGCATTATGTAGAGTTAGGTGACATTGCACCTTCCCATTCATTTAGGTTCATAAACTCTTATAATCTAGCTTGAAGGATATATGTGTGGAGAAATGTTATTAAATTGATTGGAATAACTTTAAATTTAAAATATTTAGAATGTGGTATATAGTAGTATTACTAAATTGGTTAGAATGTGGAAGAATATTAAAGTTTGAAATCCTTTTGACGAATCATTGACATTAATTTCCACTATAAGTAGATCTAGTGCTATATATATGAAGGAATGGTTTTAAGGATGAGTAATTGATATTGGATGTTGCATGAGTTGTTTGTTAAATTAAATAAAATTATATATAAACATAAAGCAAGTAAGATATAATGAATTACTTGGTTTGAATTTATGCATGTCAAGAGTAAATAAATACTCTTCACCATTAAACCCACTTACTTGTATCAATATAAGGTCCATGATCCAAGTACCTTGAACTACAAAGAGTAATAGGGGAATCTGCACTTACTTAAATTTACACTCCCTTAAGGTTGGGCTGGGTATCTCGTCTACTCATGGAGTTCATGGGAGTATCGTGCCAGTATTACATGATTTGAGTCGTGGGATCTACCTTGTCTTAAATGTGTTGGGTCTTTGTCGGAGTCTGTCGGACCTGGGAGTCCGTAGGGTTAGTGGTTGCCTTGTGTTGTTGTTGTGCCTGGACGAGATTGATCTCTGTGATTGGTCTGCTTGTGTCGGGTGGTCAGTCTTTCCTTTTGGCGTGGTTGCATCTTGTCGGTTGTCGAGTGGCGATGTAGATTCAAGTGTGTTGTTACTTCTACACGCGCGCACCCACCTTAAACACAAAAAAAAAAATTGCACCTGTTACGAGAATGGTTGTCGTAACGAGGCGGTTCGTTACAGTTGACTTGTATTTGACCCGTCTCACAGTTGATCGAATTGTATTCGACTCGACTTGTTGGAAAACTTGTCTTGCATTTGGTTGATTTGTCTTTGAGATACATTGGATCGACTTCTAGATAGTCGACCTCATCGTTGCTTGAATCGACTCGACTTGTGACTTGATGGTATTGATGCTTCCTCACCAAACATCCACCGTTGACATTCTCACCATCATAACTTGTTAAGGGTAATTCTTCTGTTCCTTCCTTTTCATCAACCTTATCAGCATTAACAAAGCATATCTCTTATTTCATGCTTGAATGAAAATATTCTAAATCACTTCTACCTCAAGGTGATCTTCCTCTTCCTCTGACTTTATTATATCAATCCGTAATTCTGCCTTAGATAAGATATTATGAATTATCTTACCGAGTTACTTCCTTGGACAATACTTTAATTAAAACATTTAGAATTGTCTCTCTTTGGTCTCCTTCCAAAATTTCGTTAGTTTGTTGGTTCTGACAAACCTCTCGTTAACTCATTAAACTTAAAATAGTGGTCAATTGTTTTTCATAATAATTGTGCGTCCATATTTTCCATCGCACATTTTCAACAAGTCTCAAATCCTTCTTTTCATGCGATATCCCCAACGGACCTGATAATACATTTAACAAAAGTGTACCAACACTTTGCGTCTACCTCATAGTTTAGACTTTATTCAACCATTAGTTTTCCTTGCTATATCATTGCATGGAATAATCATGATAGTTTATTTTATTTGTGCGAGAAGACTGTAGTCATAGATCTCTTCGTGCATCTTCTCAAAATGGTGTATCATATGCTGGCGTTATCTAGAGACACATGACACTCTATTGTACTGACACATGGACACCAAAAATCAACCACTTCATCTTCTAAAATGTTTGAATCCATTTGACATGTGGCATCACTTTTAGATGATACATGGCATGCTCATAGAATGCCACATCATCATTCACATTGCCATGCCACCATTATCATTCAATGACAACATAGTCATGACTTATAGTTTATCCTTTGATACCACTCATCAAGCATATCTTTGTTATTTATTGATTGGCTATGCTTGATTCATGTTGCCATCAATGACAACACACAATCAATAATGTTGACACCCCTCTATTAGGTTATGATCATGCTAGCTTGAATGACTAGATTGGTTGAACTCGAACTCTGCTCCACAATATTTTGTGATGTGTCCATCATCAACATACTCAGTGTGAAAATGATGTCCATATGCCCACATTGGTTGAACTCGAACTCTGCTCCACGATATTTTGTGATGTGTCCATCATCAACATACTCAGTGTGAAAATGATGTCCATATGCCCACATTGGTTGAACTTGAACTCTCCTCCACAATATTTTTTGATGTGTCCATCATCAACATACTCAGTGTGAAAATGATGTCCATATGCCCACATAGATGGGAAAAACTGCACCTATAAAAATGTGAACAAAGGTCGACTTCATATGTCTAATAATCAAAACATTAATAAAAACTTAACGCATGTTATAATTCAAACGTGAAATATTATAAATAGAACATCATACTTAGAGGGGTTATTATAGAGTTGATGCACCCAATTCCTATGTTTAGTGCATCCAAATATTCTCCATGTGGGTTATGACCAAACACTGCATATTTCTCTTGTATCTGGTCATCTACCCAACTTTTGGGACATATTTTTGGCATATTTTATTTTAAATGATTAGGATAAGGAATGCTTCTACCATTCAACTATCTAAATGTTTTCCCATCACTATCTCATTTCCTTCTTTTATCTTCATTCAATGTGACCCATGGTCATGTTTCCTCCACATTGTAAAGAACAAATTTATTGATGGCATCAATTTCTAAATTTGTTGATGTATACAAACATTCAAAACAAATAACATGATATCAAATATATATTATCAACTTAAATAATGAATTTGTTGATGGCATCAATTTCTAAATTGGATGATGTATACAATAATTCAAAACAAATAGCATGGGATGAAATATATACTATCAACTTCAATGCAAACAATTTCTATGTACTAAATTGACAAAATATAACTAACTTACTCTTTATCAAGCACCTTTTTTGCATTCGTTTGGAGTAGATCCCCTTCCCTTTTTCCCTCATCTTGATGGTGATCCCAAATGACTACCCTTTTTGTGTTTTCAATTTGCTTGATGTACTCACTGACATAACATAATGACTCGTATACTATGTACCCATCTTCCATAGAGCCCTATGGTTTTTCCCTTTGTCGAATAATCCCCTTCAATTTTTTCATGTACTTCTCTAAGAAGAACATAGAACGACATGAGAGAACCCTAGCTAATTCAACCTCATCAGGTAGGTGAATTATAAGATGGACTTCCAACTCCATAAAACTCATGGATAGTTCCTTCTCAAACATACAAACAATATTAGCTATCTCTCGACGCCACCATGAAATTCTAGCCATATGAATCTCCCTCGATGTGATCCAGCGTAAAAATGCATACAATTTTTATATGGAACATCACATTTCTTGAGGGAAGTCATGGTTCACACAACCACTTACAAACAAAGGATAACGAGACTACAAAATAGACACACACATCATTAATTTCCATAAAAATGTGAGTGCATATCATATTTTTACTGACATCAATATAGAATAAGAATCATGTATTCAACATACATAAGGTTCACATGATCATGCAATTTCAACCTCAATAATTTCCCTTCCACGGTGAAGCGACATCGTAGAGTCGACCCATATAAAGAAGGTTCCTTCACACCAAATATAACATTATGTGCCATAAAAAGATCATCTTTCCTCAAAATCCATGGGACATCACCTTCTTTAAAAACCCAAGAGGGACTAGCCTCTCCTCTAATTTTTTTTCTTGGTTGATGTCTATTTTTAGTATTTGAAACAATACGATCTCTCCAAACAACCAATATATCACTTTTATTCCATGATATGTGCCTCCATAAAGAAGATGAAACATTTTTTAATATATGCATGGCATCTAGTGAGTGGTCAATCTTAAGATGCTCCCAATATGGAAGCTCATAAAATACAGATTTCCTTTTCATCCCATTGGGAATTTTCTCAACATAGGTGTCAAAAAATTCAGGATCATCAAACATAGGTTCCCCATTTGAATCAAACAATTCTGTCATTTCCTTCTCTATGTCTTATGCCCTAATCCATTCCGCCAGTATCAGTATTTCAAGTCTCTAAGTCCTCTCTAGTTTACCATTTAAATCATATGAAACTCTTCTATAAGAGTGGTATTATGGGAGGAATACCCTTGAACATTCATACATCGACTTTTGTAGGTGGTTGGGTCATCTAGCCTTTATGGAAGGTCCAAAACATTTACATCCATGGTATTCTTTTGTTACAAGACCTGCAATGTTATCGTATATAGAGCATGTTAGTGTAAAAAATATAGTTGCACCAAATGAAGTATGCTAAATAACATTATAGATATAAACAAATCAATGAGCATGCTTACCTGAGCAAACTTCTAGTCTTGGATAATCATGTGTGGTGTGTGTATATATGCCATACAACATAAAATACCTTTCCATTGGGATGGGTCTTCATACATCATATACATGTACCACTTCCCATAATTTCTTAAATCATCGATCAGTGGTTGTAGGTAGACATCCATTCTCTTCACTTGTCTTCTACCCATGACTATAAGAGCAAACATAATATGTTCATTCTTCACGTAAATCCATGAGGGGATATTGTTATTGATCACTACCACTGGAAAAACAGAATAGTTGGTATTTTGGAGGGAATATGGGTTAACTCCATCCATAGATATGCTCAATCATAGGCTCTGTACTTCATCCTTGAATTTATCAGGTGATGTATCCTTTATATGCTTCATGAATATTGAATATGTTGGGATTCACATAACTCCTCGCTCACTTATTTGTGAGGCATGCCACCCTTGCAACATGGCTAATTGTTTGCAATGAAAGAGCCTTTTAATCCTTGGAATTATAGGCATGTGCCTCATTATCTTAAGAGGAGGACCATGTTCCCTTTTTTATTTTATTTATGGTAACTTTCATGCTCACATTCTAGATATATCTCTTTGTCAACATATTCATTTTTTTATAGATTACAATCATTCAAACATGAGTGGTATGATATGTACCCAACACCCAACATTTTCAGCATTTTTTTTTCCTCTGTATAGCTATTGAACAAAGAATTATCACTCATAAGTACCTTATCTTTGAATAAATTGCAATTAGTGGGAAATACAAATGTATGTTGATGTTTGGGAAACATCGGGCATACATTCTCCTTAGATTGGCCATTTGACTTGGCTAAGGAGAATGGCCTAGGTGTAGTATTTATCCTTGATCATGTGACTTGACAAGGACCGACAAAGACTCGAGGTACATATGCATCGAGCATACATTCTCCTCAGATGGCCATGTGACTTGGCTAAGGAGAATGGCCCAGGGTGTTGATGTTCTCCATGTATTAGCATCGAGCAAACATTCTCCTCAGATAACAATGTTACTTGGAAACGAAGGTGCTTAGACACGTATAAATAGAGACAAAGTCATTTTATTTTTACATATACAAATCTTCTCCTCAAGGGCACACTTTCCAGTTGTTAGCTATAGTATTGATATGTTCACTATCTTTTGAAGTTCTTGTTCTCTTGGTGTATGTTCTAGACTTGGAGAGGTGTTAGACTTGGTTATATCTTGGCTATCCTATTGAGACGCTAGCTCTTGGAGATGCTAGACTTTGGGGAGATACTTCTTTCATGGTATTTTGGATATTGATGGTGATGTACTGGTAATATCTTGGACTGAATGATTCTATAGAAAAGTTGTTGGGTTTTTCTCCTGAGTTCGGGTTTTCCTAGATAAATCTTGTGTCTATTGTGCATGGTTATCTTTCTATGACTATGTTATTTCCACTGCAGTTTATTTCAGTTGAAATTTTCAGTGTGTAATTAATCTATGATAACAATGGCATTAAAAAATGTTTGAAAATCATAAGGCAATAATTATTAGATCTAGAAATTATAAAAATCAACATGGTATCAGAGTGGGTTGAGAATTGTCATTGCACATGAGATTTGCCACTACTCAGAACTGAACTTGTCAACCTCATTGAGCACTTATTGTAAATTAGTTGGGACTAAATCCACCATAGATTAACTCACCTTGATCTAGTGCATTTACTGCACCTCTCAGATTGTAATTTGGTGAAAGTTGAAATTTCACCCCAAACTCACTACAATAGTTTGTGAATCCCATTAAGCATTTATTAGTCAAAGTTGGGAAAATTTTGGCATAGAGAAACTTGCCCTGACCTAGTGCACCCACTGCATCTCTCATATTGACAATCCGTCAAAATTGAAATTTTAGGGTTTTCAGGCTTATTGATATTTTCCTGGACATTAAACCTTATGTTTCATATTTTGTGATTTCTTCTTGTCAAGATTGTGGACAGTCTAAGAGATTGGAGGTAGAATTGTTGGTGTCTCCTATAGTGTATGACAATTCGAAATCAAATGGAACAACAACAGCAAGACTCTAGGTTTGCATATTAGGTTTGATAGTTTATATTGTTGCATCTTAAGTAAATGTTGTAACTGGGACAACAATATTTAGAGGTCTATTACTGTTGAGTAATTTTACTATCAAATGTGTAGTAACACTTGAATATTGTTGGTACGATGATAAATATGTAAATTCTCATTGTTTAATACTAATGATGCACTTGTTTGCAAGATGAATTAATCTCTTCTCTAGCCTAGTAACCCCATGAACAAGATTAAATCCAATGGAGGTTACCATGGGTATGTTCTTGTTTTTTGTTCTTGTTTCAAGGAGGATTCCCTTGTTTCAATATAATTTTCTAAAATTATAGACGAGGAAACCAGTCAGGAGGAATCATGTATGGATTTTTCCTCGATCACAGAGGAAGCAACCAGTGAGGCAGAATGGACAACATGGTTTGCTTCAGTGACAAAGGGAGTTGACCTTAGAGTTCGAGGTGGAGGATCCTGAACAAATGTGTTATTTATTAGGATTAGAAGTGTGATAGAGATCAGATGAGATCTTCCTCACTTAGGAGATACTAATGAGGTTCGATATGGTGGAATGCAAGTCGATGGCTACACCCATGGAGACAAATCTGAAGAAGTTGAGTGATTCTGCTTCAGATTTAGATTTGGTGGATCCCATGATGTATAGGAAGTGGATTGGATTCTTGATGTACTTGGTTTATACCAAGCCATATATTTTCTTTGCAAAGAGCACCCTAAGCCATTATTTGGTTGAAATCAAGGTAGTCCCATTGGGTTGCAACAAAGCATGTGATGAGGTACCGAAATGGTACAGTTGGATATGATCCATCTCAGGTGGTGAAGTGAGGCTATAAAGATATACAGATTATGATTGGGTAGGGAGTACAACAGACAGATTGAGCACCTTGGGGTGTTTCTTTATCTTGGGATCAATTATGATTTCTGGGATAAGAAGGAAGCAAGTTTTTGCAACACTCAGTACATCAGAGATAGAGTATATCGCAACCATTGTCGTAAGTTTTGAATCAATGTGGTTTCATATACTTCTTGCAGGACTATTTGATTAAGAGCTTGAGATCAAATATCATTTCATCCAAGACATGGTACAAAAGGGAGCATTGAAGCTCCAGTACATATCCATAGATGAGCAAATTACAGATCATCCGAGACATGGTATAGAAGGGAGTAGAGAAGCTCCAGTACACACCCATAGATGATCACATTGTGGACATTCTTACTAAGCCTCTATCCAAGGCAATGGATAGATGAGTAGCATCATGAAGACATTCTCCCAGAGTGGCCATGTTTACTTGGCCAAGGAGAATGACCAAGGCGTAGTCTTTCTCCTTGGTCATTCTGTCTTGGTGTGATGCAAAATGTCTCCCTCATTGAGAGGGAGTTTTGATGTTTGGAAATCATCAGGAAAACATTCTCCTCATATTTTCCATGTGACATGGCTAAGGACAATGGACCAGGCATAGTATTTATCCTTGATCATGTTACTTGATGAGGATTGACAAAGACTCGAGGTACATATGCATCGGGAAAACATTCTCCTCAGATGTCCATGTGACTTGGATAAGGAGAATGGCACAGGGCGTTGATGTTATCCATGTATTAGCATCGGGAAGACATTATCCTCAGATGTCCATGTGACTTGGCTAAGGAGAATGGCCTAGGTGTATTCTCTATCCTTGATCATGTGACTTGGCAGAGACTCAAGGTGTTATTTGGGAGAAGTATACATCAATTAGGTGTATGACAGAGAAGATAACATCAACCAAACTCAAGGATAACATTTATGGAAGAGAAGAAATACCAAGAAGTACAAGAAGACCCATCTACACCATTGCAGAAGCCCCATATGTTAGAAAAATAGGATCGTGGAACAATAAAATAAAACAAATGCGAAAATAAAACACAGAAGATACACAATAAAATAGAGACAAAGATATACGTGGTTCACCTAGTGTGGGATACGTCCACCAGAGAAATTTACAGGTCCTTCCTTTATTATTATCCAACAAATGAAGGGATACAACCTACAACACACCTGTTGTAACTTCCTCTTTGTTCTCTCACATTCTCCTCTCTCATAATACAATATTCGCAATGATAAATAACCACAATACATTTCCCTCATAAAATAGGGTTTCCATATAGGGAAAAAAACCCTAACATAACTTCTACCATCATATATGTGACCTTATAATGAACGGTCCAAATTTACAATGAAATTATAATATATATATTTACAAGGCAATTTTTCCTTTGGGGGATTTGCCCCCAAACCCCGTAGAAGGGGTAACCCCCCTCTGCACTCCCCCATGTGGAGGAATGTACATTATTCTGAGTGTAAATTATTCATGGGGTATAAACACGGTGGAAAACAAACACCTCTGAATCAGGAAGATAATCGGGCTCCACAACCAACAATATCCCACTTGGAGATTGATCTCAACAAATCTACCGTTATTGTATCTATTGGACTATGAACCTTCTTGGACTTGGAAAAATTCTCATTTTCACCTTCATGCTTGAAGACCAATTGAAACTGAGTAGGAACTCAATTTCTCCCTGGTTACTCCCTTAGTTAACATGTCTGTAGGATTCTGGCTAGTGTGTATCTTTTCCAACTTCAAATGTCCATCTTCCAAGACAAATCGTATGAAATGGTACCTGATATGTATATGATTAGTCTTTGAATGGAAGGTTGAGTTCTTTGCAATATGAATGGCACTCTCACTGTCACAGTACAACCTGCTATTCTCCTGCTTCTTTCCCAATTCCTTCATAAAACTCTGTAACCAAATCATCTTTTTACTAGCCTCTATAGAAACAACATACTATGCCTATGTTGTTGAAAGTGGAACAACCTTTTGTAGTTTTGAAATCCAAATTAATGTTGTTCCACCTACAATAAAAACATACCCTGTGGTGCTCCTCCTTCTATCGTTATCACCTGCCATATCTGAATCAACATATCCCTGTAGAACAATTTATGAACCTTCAAAACATAATGCATGAATAGAAGTACATCTCAAATACCTGATAATCCACTTTAATGCCTCCCAATGTTCTTTACCTGGATTGTTCATATACCTGCTCACAACTCCCACTGCATGTGCAATATCCGGTCTAGTGCAAACCATCACATACATCAAGATGCCAATTGTTGATGAATAAGGGACCCTGGACATGTATTCTATCTCCTCCCATGTCTTGGGACACATTTCCTTAGTTAATTTTAAATGGATGGACAAAGGTGTACTAACTGATTTTGCATTCTGCATTCTAAACCTCTCCAACACCTTCTCTATGTACTCACCCTGAAACAATGTCAATTTGCAAATTTTCCTGTCTCTTATTATTCTCATACCAAGGATTTACTTTGTAGCACCCAAATCCTTCATCACAAATGAACTAGCTAATTTCTTCTTGAGCAAATTTATATACTGCATATTAGACCATGCAACAATCATGTCATCTACATACAATAGCAAGATAATATAGCTTCCATTTTGTAGCCTTTTAAAATAAACACAATGATCAGAATGACATCTATTATAACCTTGTTCTTTCATAAACCTGTCAAAATTCAAATACCATTGCCTTGGAGCTTTCTTTAGGCCATACAATATTTTCTTCAACTTACATACCAAATTCTCCTTCCCTTTGACCTCATACCCATGTGGTTGTTGCATATAAATCTCTTCCTCCAAATCCCGATGGAGAAAAGATGTTTTTACATATAACTATTCAAGATGAAAACCTTCTACTGCCACAAGACTTAAAATAGTCCTAATTGAAGTCATTTTAACAACATGAGAAAATATTTCATCAAAACCTATACCTTTCTTTTGTCCAAACCCCTTTACAACAAGTCTAGCCTTGTACCACTTTTGTTCTCCTTCATATTCCTTCAATTTGTAAACCCATTTATTCTGCAATGCTCTTTTTCCTTCAGGCAACTGAACCAAGTCCCAATTATGGTTATTTACCAAGGAATCTGTTTCATCTTTCATGCCTTTCTACCACTTCTTTTTGGTGTCTACCTGTGTTGCCTCCTCATAACATTCTGGTTCACCAGAATCAATCAAAAATAAATAATACAATGATGGAGAGTATCGTTCAAGGGGTCTACCTAACTTGGTAGATATTCTAACAACACTTCCAAGAGTTTGAGGTACCTGTTGATCATGTTGTTGTACATTTTTATTTTCTAGTACCTTTTTAATTTCTTTTTCAGTGATCTCATAAAGCATTGTGTATTCTGGTTTTTCTTTTTCCTGTTTCTTTCCCTGAAACTGATCTTTGTACATGACATTCTCATTGAATATGACATCTCTACTCCTAATGATTTTGTTATTTTCATAATCCCATAAGCGATAACCAAAATCATTGACATCTCTACTCCTAATGATTTTGTTATTTTCATAATCCCATAAGCGATAACCAAAATCATTAACACTGTATCCAATAAAGGTACACTTCTTGGGATTTTCCCTCAATCTTTGTTCTATTTTCTTTATCAATATGGACAAATGATTCACAACTGAAAGTCTTCAAAAAACAATAGTTTACCTTTTTACCTGTCCATGCCTCCTCTGAAATTATACCATCCAAAGAGCTTGAAGGTCCTATGTTTATTAAGTAAACAACATTATCTACAACATCTGTCCATAATTGTAAGGGCAAACTAGCATGCAATCTCATACTCCTTGCACACTCCATGATTGTCATGTTCATCCTTTCTAACACACCATTTTCTTGTGTTGTTCCTGGAACTGTCTTCTCTCTACGAATCCCATGATATGAACAATAATCATCAAACTCCTTGATGCAATATTCACCTCCATTGTCTAATCTGAGACACTTCAACCTTTTTCCAGTATCATTCTCAACCAAATCTTTCCATTTCTTAAAAGTATAAAAAGCATCATATTTTTGTTGAATGAAATAAACCCAAGTTTTTCTAGTTGAATCATCAATAAAAGTAACATAATAACGAGAGTCACCAAGAGATGATACTTGAGTTGGTCGTTATACATCCTCTGGAATTATACCATCCAAAGAGATTGAAAGTCCTTTGTTTATTAAGTAAACAACAATATCTACAACATATTGCCATAATTGTAAGGGAAAACTAGCATGCAATATCATACTCCTTGCATGCTCCATGATTGTCATGTTCAACATTTATGACACACCATTTTCTTGTGGTGTTCCTGGAACTGTCTTCTCTGTATGAATTCCATGATATGAAAAATAATCATCAAACTCCTTGTTGATATTCACCTCCATTGTCTGATCTGAGACACTTCAACCTTTTTCCTATCTCATTCTCAACCAAATCTTTCCATTTCTTAAAAGTATCAAAAACATCAGATTTTTGTCGAATGAAATAAACCCAAGTTTTTCTAGTTGCATCATCAATAAAAGTAACATAATAATGAGAGTCACCAAGAGATGATACCTGAGCTAGTCCCCATACATCTGTATGCACAAGATCTAACCTTTCACTCTTCTTTTCTTTTCGGACTCTGAGAAAATATGACTCTCTTCTGTTTTCCATAAACACAATGCTCACAGAAATCCAAATCAATTTGTTTAAGATCTGGCAACAAATTTCTTTTTTGAAGTATCTGCATCCCCTTCTCACTCATGTGTCCAAGCCTATGATGCCACAGTGTTGTATCCACTCATGTAGAAGCTAAATAGATAGAAGAGTTAGTATTACCAGTACATAAATACAATGTACATACCTTCTCTCCTTTTTCTATCACCAATGATCCTTTGGTCACTTTCCACACCTTATCTATAAATATGGATATGCAACCTTCACTTTCCAACTACCCTGTTGAAATTAGATTTTTCCTTAGATATGGAACATGTCTCACCTCTTTCAACAACCATTGGTTTCCATTTCTTTGCTTTATTTTTACCTTTCCCGTTCCAACAATTTTGCATGGTGCATCATCACCCAAATGAACCTATCCAAAATCACCTTGAACATAATCTAGAAAATGTTTGATATGGGGTGTGGCATGAAATAAAGCCCCTGAATCTACTATCCAAGACTCAAAAATATTATCTACAGAAAGAATCAAAGCATATTGTAACACATCACCTGTTACATTTGCTTCCTAATTTTTCTCTTATTGTCCATCTCTTTGTTTTTTTGGATCTTTACAGTCTTTCTTTAGATGTCCTTTCTTTCCACAATTCCAACACTCTATATTTCCAAATGTAGATTTGGATCTACCCTTCCTATAATTCTTGCGGTTCCCTGAGCCCTTTCCTCTATCCTTTTGTCTTTCCTTGTTCTCCATGTTTAACGCATTACCTGATGTCTCACCTGTGCTTTTCCATCGCATTTCCTCACTAAGGATAACACCAACAACATCATCAAATTTTAAAGTGTTTAAACCAGAGAAAAATTTACTTACAACCATGACCAAGCCATTCCATCTTTCTGGCAATGAACACAAGATTAGAAGAGCCATGACCTCATCATCAAAGTCCACTTTTACATAACTTAGTTTATTAGTAACCGTATTAAATTCATTTAAATGATCCGCAACAGAACCACCTTCTGACATCTTCATATTAAATAATCTCTTTATTAGAAATACCTTATTGGACGTTGAGGGTTTTTCATACAGTTTAGTCAATGCGTCCATGAACTCCTTCTTTGTATTTTCTTTCGAAATATTGAAAGCCACCGATGCTGCCAAGATCAACTGTATCGTTCCTAGTGCTTTTCTGTCAATAAACTCCCATTCTTCGTCCTTCATGGTCGTCGACTTATTTTCTATTCCACCCAATGGTAGGAATAGATCCTTCTGATATAAATAATCTTCCATCTGCATCTTCCATAACTGGTAGTTTTGGCTATTAAATTTCTCGACCCTAAACTTTCCATCTTCCGCCATTGCTCCCACTCGAATCGAGAACCCTCTTTTTCCTGCGAGTTACCTTTCTCTCTAATACTAGTTTTTAGAAAAATAGAATCACAGAGGAATAAAATAAAACAATGTGGAAATAAAACATAGAAGATACACAATACAATAGAGACATAAATATACGTGGTTCACCCAGTGTGGGCTACGTCAACCAGAGAAATTTTCAAGTCCTTCCTTTATTATTATCCAGCAAATGAAGGGATACAACCTACAACACACCCGTTGTAACTTCCTCTTCTTTCTCTCATAGTCTCCTCTCTCAGAATACAATATTCACAATGATACATAGCCGAAATACATTTCCCTCATAAAAGAGGGTTGCCTTCTAGGGAAAAAAACCCTAACATAACTTCTACCATCAGATCTACGACCTTATAATGAATGGTCCATATTTACAATGAAACTACAATATACATTTACAAGGCAATTTTTCCTTTGGGGGCTCGCTTTCCCCCGGACCCCGTAGATGGGGTAACCCCCCTCTGTACTCCCCCGCATGGAGGAGTGTACATTCTTCTGGGTTTAAAGTCTTCATGGGGTATAAACACAACTGAAAACAAATACCTCTGAATCAGGAAGATAATCAGGCTCCACAACCAACACCATAAAGCATATTGAAGACTAGAAGAAGTAGTCAACCCCACCGGTGAAAAGAAGGTGCTTGGAAAAGTAAAAATAGAGGCAGAGTCATTTCATTTTTACATATACAACTCTTCTCCTCAAGGGCACATTTTCCAGTTGTCAGTTGTAGTAGTGAGATTTTCTCTATCTTTTGGAGTTCATGTTCTCTTGGTGTATGCACTAGACTTGGAGAGGTGTTAGGATTGAAGAATCCTTCTCTTGTTTATATCTTAGCTATCCTATTGAGACGCTAGCTCTTGGAGACGCTAGGATTTTGGGAGATACTTCTTGCATGATATTTTTGCTATTGATGGTGATGTACTAGTAATATCTTAGACTGGATTATTATATAGAAAAGTTGTTGGGTTTTTCTCCCGAGTTCGAGTTTTCCCGAGATAAATATTGTGTCTATTGTGCATGGCTACCTCTTTATGATTCTTTTATTTCCGTTGTATTTTATTTCAGTTGAAATTTTCAGTGCGTAATTAATCTATGACAACAATGGTATTAAAATTTGTTTGAAAATCATAAGGAAATAATTATCAGATTTGAAAATTAAAAAAAATCAATAATGTACACTATCATTAAGCATGAATAAAATCAACCATATTTTTTTTCATTATATGACAATATTCCTTAAAAAATTAAGGGACTTAATGGTTAGTAATCTCAAAAGTGCTAAGAAACACACATATGACATATGATACATTGCTTTCAAGTCATACAATAACATTTTTGTCCCTAGCTGGGTAGACCTTGCAGAACTCTGTACTCAATTAAATAGAGGGGTGGTGGAAGCAGATTTCAGTCTTTCGAAGAAGGTATCTGCAACATCAACATGTTTCCCTAGTTCATTTTGTTGTAATGCATCTAACAACTTTCCCCCCATGGCTTGGGTGTCCTGCAATAAATCATCCATACCAACCTGTATATCATTTCCTTCATCCCTAACATCTGAAAAACTAATGTTCCTATCGAGGTTTTGAATTGGTGACTCGGGACATGGTGGGAATTGAATAGGTGGTTGTTTCAACCATTCTCAATATGCTTCCTCTCAGAGTTGTTTTCATTTAGAAAAAATCTCATGACTTGACATCATAGTCGGATGCAATGGTAGATGGTGGACATGTTTCTCGTCATCAAAATCCTAATTGTAAAAATATTGAACATTATATCGATAATATTAGTAACACAATGAATTTAATATGCTCAAACATTATACCAAACACTTATTAGAAGCATGGACATTTTTTTCCCAATAATAAACATGAAACCAACCACTTTATAAAACAAATGTCAAATTAAACAATACATTTATATTAGTTCTATTGTAAATCCAAAAATACAATTACTCAATCATATTTTTCTTATGCCCTACGAGGTTGTCTACATAAAAGAGATCAAATTCACAGTGTAATACCATTGACCCAGGATGGCTTCTAGAAGATGGCATCTTAGGATTGGTAGGGTAAAGAAGGTGTACATTTTCATCAAACATCTACTTGTGGTATCTTTCTCTTGATAAGGACTTACAGAATTTTGAGACTACATGAATATCTTAAGCATCTGAACTCGATCCTGAATCTTGATCCTACAAAATTCAGTGAATAATTATTCAACGACACCTTCATACATAACATAAATTCAATGAGATAAATGAATTATCAATAAAATCTAGACATACTGCAATCGGCATGAGATAACTTAAAGGACTTCCAACGATACATAATGAGTTGGAATATGAAGAATTCTCCATTTGATATTATAATTAATTTTTTCTTGCATTTGAGGCAAAACCATCATCTTGGGAAGCATAGAACAATCTAACTTCAAAAAAAATTTCAAATAACTTTTATCACATGATGGTGTGTTTCATTATATAAAGATGCATTGATGCATATAGATCAGCCAAACGCATTGGTGCATTTAATTGAGTGAAGAACCAAATAATGACCCTTATTATTATCTCATCAAAGCAAAACCTCTGCAAAATTCAAATGTGGATGTTTCCATTCGCATTTTGCAATTTAAACTATCTTATGGTGCATTGTTACGTACACATCGCACTATTGCGTTTATAACTATATAACGCACCAACTGAAGCAAGTAAAAATAATAATATGCACTTACTATCAATACATTGAAATTTATTATAAAAATAAATCATTGTGTTATACATACACACCGCACTAATGCGCTACTCACTATATAACACGCCAAAAATTAAACTTTCCTAAAAAAACATCGCACATGTTTATCATCAATGCACCAAAATACACAACGAAAAAATGAGTTGGAATTTCAGTTTTTTTGTTTGTAAAGGAAAACCCTATTCATTGTTTTATTCATTTTTCAAATTTTAGAAGGGAAATTTATCAGCAAAGACTTCAAAGTGGGTGGATTGTTTTTGAAGAACCAAATTCAAGGGGGGTTACTGTGGATCACATAGAAATTTGAAGAAGAGAAATTTGAGGTATATTATTTCATTTCATTAATCATCTTAATCGTTCTCCTATTTGATTCAACAATTTTTCAGTGCATTTCCAAAGAAAAAAAAAGGTTTCTTAGTTACCTTAAGTATTGAAAGTTCTAATTTACTCATCGTTTTTTACTTTCTTTTTCTATATTTCACATGGAGAATTGTTTTTAAGCAATTTTTTTATAGGGTTTGTTTATTTATATAAGGACATTTCTTATCCATTGCAATGAAACCACTAATTGCATTAGATCCCAAACCGTCTTGTCATTGTCGATTTTTTTTTTGAAAAATGTCTTCATGGTTACCACTGCACTCTGTACATAGTAAGAGCATCGATGCATATTTGTATGTCAATAAAATCACTTAATTTAAATTAGAAATAATATTAAAAAATCATTTCTGCGGTCGACAATTTGCAATTTACCTAGATAAACACCAAGGCACATTTTTTACAAAGTGCATTGTTGACTTTAAAATAGAAAAATTATTGGTTTTTATATGGAAACCACCATATCTTAAATTTGTTCATAGGTTGACGATGTGTAATAAACAATACTTAGGAAGCCATGAATTTCTTATTTCATAAAGCACCAACTGAATACAAAAATTTGTAAAACATTTTCAATTTCACAATGTCATTGTTATATTTAATAAAGGACAACATTAGTTCATAAAGAATATTTAACAAATGTGAACAAGTCAAAGTAAGAAGACCTAATAGAAGCTTTCGCTTCTAGAAATGTCGTCCTCTAGATTTTCTTTAGAAGATAGAATTAGTATAAATAAGAGTAGGAGGCATGATAAATCTTTGTCTTGACAATTATTGCAATAGAGCGCTACTCTGTTGGAGGTTTCCCCCTCAAAGAGGCAAGTGAACATTTCTTTCTTTCAATAAAGTATTATTTTTGGTGTTGTTATTCTCAATATTTTATTGTTCCATTGGTATTTTGTTGAATATTTATGATGATGCATATTACATTGCATATGGTACCTTACAAGTGGTATCAGAGAACTTTCCTCTACGGAAACTGTGGGAATGTTTTTTCAGGGTAGAGACGTGTACTATCGATGCCTTTAAAGTACAAAGATCTATCACTTAGAGGGTAAAACTATGGTGGGAAAGACTACACAGAGGAAATACAAATGGTCTCACGGGGTTGTCTAGAAACAAATGTTTCACCTTGTTGGAAACCTCTGTAACCTCGGGTGGTACCCCTCGAGTAGTATTGAATCAAACAGAGTATGTACATGACCATCACTCCCACATACTGATAGGTATATCGGGATCCCCTTAGGTTTCCTGAAGCCATCCCTAGATTAGTCGACCAACCGCCTAACTGCTATAGTGACACCAATAATAACACTCGGGAAGATACTTTGTAGTACTTGGGTAATCGAGTAGTGTGGCTAAGGGTACGGTCGAGCTTCCTTAGTTGGTTCCCTGAGATATTGGTCCAAGTACTATTATTCGACCTCACACATACATCATAGAGTTATAGCAAAAGGTAAACCCTTGTCTATAGGAACCATGTAAACTCTAACCACTGGAAAAGAAACATAACAAAAAAGGAACAAACGAGTTCTATTGTCGCGCAACATTGCCTCCTACATTCTAGTTGCGAAATTCCTATACAATTTTTCCTGTTAACAATTTGGGCCATTCGTCACTGTAGTATTCTTCGTGCTAGAGTATAAATCTGCAGAAGTAAAAAATTAAAAAAAAAGTAGTGGTCCTAGTGGCACCCTTATTTGGGATCTATCCCATTGGATTCCTCTCTTCACCCTGATCACAGTGGTACCTATAATTTTTAATATTTTTTCTGTGGACCCGACCCCCTTCCTGACAACTTTAGTTGGGACCTATCCCATTGGCTTCCCCTTTTCTCCTTGATTGTAGTAGTATCTATCACTTGCCATCATTTTTTTTCAAGTGGACCCACCCACCCTTTATGGCACCCTTATCTCCCACCTATTCCATTGGATTCCTCTCTTTTCCCTGATTGTAGTGGTACCCTTCACCAGTAACCCCTTTCCGTGCGAACCCACTTATCCCATTTATGTGTTTCACTGTCACCATGGCACACACCCGCAACCAATACCTTGAAACCCATCTCAATTCCAATCTAGACACCAAAATGGAAGACATGAAACAAGACATGAAGAAGGACATGGAAAACATGAGGAAGGAGATCACTAGCCAACTTGAATCCTTTGCTCCCTCGCTCTTCACAAGACTGAATATTCTTGGTGACCTTACCTCATCTAAACAATGTAAGTTTTAAACCTGTGAAGTAAAGAAATGCATATAGATTCTTAAGAAATACAGAAATTAATCAATGGCTCATACACAGAGTACACAGAGATTTTATACCGAAAACCCTCAACCGGGAAAACCTTTCTTATTTTCATTATATCGAATTTCACCATTCACCATACAATATATACAATGTTTTTAGGTATTCTGTAGATACCAAAACCTTAATCCCTTAATCCATGATTAATTTACAAATCCACTAAAAATAGCAAAATCCGCTAAAAATAACAAAAACTGCCCAAAAATAAATTTTCGGGGCGTTGCACGTAACCAGGGGGGGGCATACCTGCCCCCCCCTGGGACCCCCCTAGGAAAGCGCCCAGTGCACATGACAGAGCTCTAGTAGTAGGGATCGTCAGACGCAGTTGTTGCATCTGACGCACCCACACACACACCCATGTAAAGAATATAACGCATACCCAACAAACAACCTTTTAACCTAGAAGGTGATGTTTCCTCCAATTACTAGACTTTTTTAGTCCAACCCCTTTCATGGTGATCTACGTCTTCCGCAAGTGGAGGCAAAAAAATTTGATGGCTCAGATCCCACTGGTTGGGTCACCCAAATGGAGAATTACTTCTCCCTGCATGGCATTAATAATGACTTGGCCAGACTTCATTATGGTATTTTCTATCTGGATCCTGAACGCCATAAATGGCATAGAAAATCGCGCTAATGGTATGTTGCTTGGAGACAATTTGTGGCCGAAATTTATTAGCGCTTTGACACCGACACACACTACCTAGGACATTTGACCAAGTTGAAAAAATCTAGTACAATGGAAGACTTTATAGCTACATTTGAACAATTGGATTTCATAACAAAGGGCATGTATAATGCCTTCTTTAGGGAATGCTTTATCAGTGGCCTAAAGGATGAAATCTGATCCTAGGTCCTCATGGTTCTCCCCTAAACATGGTTGGAATCTACTCAATGTGCTAAGGAAGCACAACAAATTGTCTTTTCCCAGAACCAAAAATATTCTTTTCTTCCTTGCCCTCGACCTACCAATCCTATCCCTCATGCTAATTCTCTCAAGATCCATAAGTTAACTAGGGAGGAAATGGTTGAACGCTAACTCAAGGGCCTTTGCTATAATTGTGATGAAAAATATTTTCCTATGAAAAAGTGTAAGGAACATAATCTTTTTATGACCATTTCTGAGGATTTCACTGATGAAGAGGTCGAATTTTCCCTAGTGGAAGAACTACCCCCACCCGATGATCCTACTCCACCCTCTGATCCACTAGAAGTTGAACCATTGATTTTGTTGCATGCCCTCACTAGCTTCTCTACTCCCCAAACCATCAAGTTCATTGGCTACATTAATCATAGAAATGCCATGATCCTTGTTGACAGTGGGAACACCCATAATTTTATTCATCATCGCATTGCCGAAGAAATCAATTTCTATATCTATGCAATCAACGATTTTCAAATCATGATTTCCAATGGTGGTTCCATGAAATGTAGTGGCCGTTGTGAAAATGTATGTCTCCAAATTGGTTAGTACAACTTGAAATCTCATATGTTTTCTATCAACATGGGTTGTTGTGACATTGTGCTTGGTGCAAAATGGCTACTCACTCTTGACCCCATCCCCATGGATCTTAAGGAATTAACCATGCCATTCCAACAGAAGGGACAACAATGTAAGTTCCAAGGCATCACAACAAGCTCCCCTGAGATCATCAGTTCCCATGAAATGGAAAAGCTTCTCAAAAAATGTTGGGAATTATTGCCCAATTCCATTCCATTCAAGCAGTTGAGACACCCTATGTGCATCCTGACCTCCAATCTATCCTTGCAAAACACCAAGTTGTTTTTTCCACTCCCCATGGACTTCTCCTTTCCCATGGTGTTCATGATCATTCCATTCCTCTAGTCCTGGGAAGTCTTCCTCCCAATGTTCACCCTTATTGTCATCCCTTTGCCTAGAAGAATGAAGTTGAGAAATTTGTTCAAGAATTGCTCGATGCAGGTGTTATACATCCAAGTACCAGCCCCTATTATTCTCCTATGGTCATGGTACTCAAGAAAGAAGACACTTGTCACATGTGTCCAGACTTTCATGCCCTCAACAAACTCACCATCAAAGACAAATTTCTAATTCCTATCATTGACGATCTATTGGATGGATTGAGAGGTGCTCAATACTTTATTAAATTTGATCTCCATTCTGGCTACCACCAGATCCATATGAAACAGGAAGACATTCCCAAGACTGCATTTAAAACTCACGAGGGTCACTATGAGTTCCTGGTAATGTTCTTTGGCATATGTAATGCTCCCTCCACTTTCTAAAGTCTAATGAATCATGTTTTCCATCATTTTCTCCATCATTGTATTTGATATGAAAATAAAATGCTGACTTGTTATTCTATGCAAGCACCCTCTACTTCATAAAAATAAACTTTATAGGACCTTGCTTCATGTGTTAAAATATGCAAGATAAATTATGTGCCAAGTTTATGCTTCTTCTTTTAAATATTTATGTGTGAGGTCTTTGCAAGATTAAATATGTTGTTTTCATAAACACAACAGCAAAAATAACATGCAGAAAATAATAACCAGCAAACACTCACAACAAGAACAACATGATAAAGGAGTTCACCCCTCTCCGGGCTACATCTCCTTGAGCCTCCATCAATGGACTTGGCTCTCTGGGATTAATTTGTCAAAAGTTATTTTACAAGTTGTTTCTCAACTCCAATGGAAATTCTGACTGCAGAATTGGGATCAGAACACATAAAAACCCCAAAAATGACTAATAAAACTTTGAAAACAGATCATGGCTCATCCGGGCATGACCTCTTCTACATGTGGCCTTAAGCTTCCATGAGCTTCTCTTTGGAAAAAACACCTGTAAAAGTCCTCAAAAGTGTCTGAAAATGTCCCAATGTGTTCATAGCATAACAATTAGCCAAAAATGACTATTCAGTCACAGAAAACAAATTTGGACTCACCAAAACATGACCTCAATCAATGAGGGCTTCAAGCTCCCTAGAGCTTCCTGAAACTTCAATGGTTAAAAAAATGCAAAATAAGTCTTCAAATGGCTGTGAAAATAGTGCCAATGGATTCAGAACGTCCAAAAACCCCTAGTTGGGCTTTTACGGCACCTCAATCGGCCAAAAGATGAAGAAGATAGGCCTCTTGCCATTCTCTTCCTTCAAGCTTGTTGCCTCTGGTTCGCCAAAACGCACCTCTGTGTGCTTGAACCAAGAACACGCTCCAAAACACGTGCTTAAACCCAACACACATGCCCAACCACAAAAATTTCCAAACTGTAGGACGGTTATGGGTGCGCCAGCCCCTAACCGCCAAGACCATGGTCACAAGGTCCTCCATACGACCACGTGCAAAAACGAAAAGGGCCGAGTTTCCAAGGGCGAATATATGTGTGACAAGTGGCGGGTGTGTGGTTGCATAATCGTTTAAACACAAACCAAAACCCGTGCACATAATACACATGGTCACATGTATAAACGCTGAAACCACGGGCTAAACATTTAAAAACCCTGCGCGTGCAACAAATGGAGGAGAGGGTCATATGGTAGTGTTATACGACTAGGGGCTAACCATTAAAAACAAATACAAATTCCCGCCATAAATCCACGTGCTCTATGTGTAAAGTGGTGGTCATATATCAATACATGTGACCGGGGCTGGGGCTATGCCCCAGCCCGGACGTGCCCCAAATCACTTTTTAATACATTTCAAATATAATTAAAACCATTCACTATACAAGGACCACCGTGTGGGCTAGTGGTAGCCCACACACTACCAAAGCGCGAGCCATAGGGGAGGTCTGGGGTTCGACCCCCACAGACTCCATAAAATTTTGATTAACAAACCATAGCCAATAAAGGGGTGCCACGTGGCAGCCCATGACTGGGCCACGTGGCACCTTACCATTGACCAAAATGATGCCACGTGTCGCATTCCGATTTGACCACATCTGTCAATTAGCAATTGCCACATCAGCACATACCACACCAGCGTACGGTCGTACGAACCTGCCACGTCAGTCTGTACGGACTGTACAGACTGCACAGTCAGCGTCCCTTTTTTTGCTTGTTCGACGATTCGAAAAGATCGCGATATCTCTCGCTCCTGACGTCTGTTTGAGACAAAACGAGTTGCGTTGGGTTCCTGATGATGAGGCCTATGCTCTCATTCGATTTGAAGTGATTCCAAGAATGTTGATTTTTGAGCTAAATTTTGACCCCTGGTCCAGATTTTGATCACACCTTCCCACTGAAAGGCTTTTGGACCCACAAAAGCTTATGATTATCTATATGAGATTCAATACTCTTCTGCTTTCAAGTTCTATCAACTGATTCTACTTGAAAATCCTTTTCAACAATCACCTGGATACTTTGACATGCCTTGCACTGCAACTGACTATGTCCCTCAACCACTGTTCTCTGGCTGCTGCTGACCCACTATTCTCTCTGTGCTTGGAATACTTCCAACCTTCCCACTGAGAATCAAGTCTCTCTTGTGAACTCTTTGGCGTCAACACAATCTGCTCTCCAATGGCTGCAAAAACTTTCCTGCGACATCTTGTCACAAGCCAAGAAAACCATCAATCTTGAAAAAAAAATTATACAAGACTGAAAATGATGCCAACAAAGTTTTTTTTTCTCTTCAAACAAACTGTCACATCCTGTACTTCATCAAAGCACATGGTGTTTTCCTGCATCTTGGTGTACTCAAAATCAACTTACAACCCAACAAACACCATCGACTAAACATAAGTCGAAAAACATGATCGACACACATAGTTGTCAAGACAACATCGACACCAGTCGAGACTCATTTGAAACATATCAACCTTCCAAAATGACAAGTTGACAAACATGATACACGATCATGTTACAATCATGAGTCATTCATGATGAACTATCACCAGGTTCATTGCTTACACATACACAAAAACAAATGCATGTGCATGACTCTTCAACTCTCCTTCCAGTACAAACATAAGTACATTAACCCAAAACATGTGGGTACATAAGAGTTGAATATGAAAAAGATATATGGTTGTAACAAGTGAACATCATACCCCACTTTTACATCCTCCTGGCGAAGTTGTGCAACAACAAAAATGCCTTCAAATGAATTGCATACACATGCAACTTGCATCATACAAGTTGTGATAAGCTACTGCAACTTGTCATACTCTCGACATAAATGCATACATAAGGCTGAAATATGCATCTACAACAGAAAATGCAAGCCTTACTTGCTCAAGAAATCGAACCATTTCTTACCAAGCCAACTCAATGGTGACTCTTTCTGCTGAAAATCGTCCTCTTGTGAATCATCTTGACTCACATCAATGATGGAATCTCCTCTTCCATTCTTGCCAATCTCTTTATCCATATGCTTCTTATGTTGTGGATGAGTAGTTGAATGCAATGTCCAACATTGGTCAATGAGATGACCCTGCTTCTGAAAATGAGTGCAAATCTTTTGCATCCTCTTTTCACGTGTCTTTCCTTATAAAGTTTCCTGAAAGCAGTTAATCTTTTCCAACATTTTGAAATATGATGGTTATATAAACCACAATATGTACATGGATTCTTTCTTCCATTTTTACATACAAATTTATCATGCTTAACATAATCAAAAGCAACTGAATGATAAGCAGAATTATACCTTGAACATTACCTTTATCGCTTCTTTGAGGAGGTGAATCTGAAGAGTTACAAGCTCTCCTTTGAAGACCAACAATAGTGTTCTTTTCCTCATCACTGTCACAACTCTTTTGTTTCATACACTTGCATTCATCTTGAACACAAGCCTTGCATGCTGAAGGGATTGAACTTTCAACAAAAGTTCTTGAACTTTAACCTTTATAGCCTTCTTGAGGAGGTGAAATTGAAACAAAATTTGTTCTTGGAATTTTTTCCCTTGTCTCCTCGACTTTGGAGTTTGCTCCATTTATTTTTTCATACCCAAGACCACAATACTTGGGTCTTTCTTCAACAATAATAGGCTCAACAATGCCTTGTGCATGCTTACCTAACCCTTTACCTTCATAGCCCATTTTTAACAATAACTTGGACCCTATTCCTCTTGTGTGATTTTCAAAAACACCAAAACATTCATCTTGAGAGGAATTAGAATATAAACTAACATTACATACCTTATGTTCATGCATGTACTTGGTAAGGGTTTCCTTTGCCTCATGGAGTTGAATCTCCATCTCATGCAACCTTTCAAGAAGCTGGTTTTTCTCCTTCTTCATGGCCATCAACTGCTCTTCAAGGGAAATGCTTTCCTTTCTATCTTCACACATCTCTTTCATCAAATCTCTCATGGTTAGCAACTCTTCTTTGTCAAATAATTTAGATAATGAAGATGTATGAGAAATATCAATGCTTGAAGCTTCCTCCATCCTTGGAAGATATCCAACTTCAACACAAAACTTGCAAAAATACCAACACCTAAATCTCAAGCTATCAATGGCAAACACATGAGAAAAACAAACTATGCTCTGATACCACCTAATCTGAAAATAGAAGGTTGACTTGTTATGCTATGCAAGCACCCTCTACCTCATAAAAATAAACTTTACAGGACCTTGCTTCATGTGTTAAAATATGCAAGATAAATTATGTGCCAAGTTTATGCTTCTTCTTTTAAATATTTATGTGTGAGGTCTTTGCAAGATTAAATATGTTGTTTTCATAAACACAATAGCAAAAACAACTTGCAGCAAATAATAACCAGCAAACACTCACAACAAGAACAACATGATAAAGGAGTTCACCCCTTCTCCGGGCTACATCTCCTTGAGCCTCCATCAATGGACTTGGCTCTCTGGAATTAATTTGTCAAAAATTATTTTACAAGTTGTTTCTCAACTCCAATGGAAATTATGATTGCACCATTGGGATCAGAACACATGAAAACCCCAAAAATGACTAATAAAACTCTGAAAACGGATCATGGCTCATCCGGACATGACATCTTCTACATGTGGCCTTAAGCTTCCATGAGCTTCTCTTTGGAAAAAACACCTGTAAAAGTCCTCAAAAGCCTCTGAAACCTGTCCCAATGTGTTTAGAGCATAACAATTAGCCAAAAATGACTATTCAGTCACAAAAAACAAATTTGGACTCACCAAAACATGACCTCAATCAATGAGGGCTTCAAGCTCCTTGGAGCTTCTTGAAACTTCAATGGTTAAAAACTTGCAAAAGAAGTCTTCAAATGGCTTTGAAAATAGTTCCAATGGATTCATAACATCCAAAAACCCCTTGCTGGGCTTTTACGGCACCTCAATCGGCCAAAAGATGAAGATAGGCCTCCTGCCATACTCTTCCTTCAAGCTTGTTGTCTCTGGTTCGCCAAAACGCACCTCTGTGTGCTTGAACCAAGAACACGCTCCAAAACGCATGCTTAAACCCATCACACGCGCCCAACCACAAAACTGTCCAAACTATAGGACGGTTATGGGCGCGCCAGCCTCTAACCGCCAAGACCACGGTCACAAGGTCCTCCATACGACCACGCGCAAAAACGAAAAGGGCTGAGTTTCCAAGGGCGAATATATGTGTGGCAAGTGACGGGTGTGTGGTTGCATAAACGTTTAAACACAAACCAAAACCCGCGCACATAATACACATGGTCACATGTATAAACGCCGAAACCACGGGCTAAACATTTAAAAACCCCGCACGCGCAACAAATGGAGGAGAGGGTCATATGGTAGTGTTATACGACCAGGGGCTAACCATTAAAAACAAATACAAATTCCCACCATAACTCTGCGCGCTCTATGTGTAAAGTGGTGGTCATATATCAATACATGCGACCGGGGCTGGGGCTATACCCCAGCCCGGACGTGCCCCAAATCACTTTTTAATACATTTCAAATATAATTAAAACCATACACTATACAAGGACCACCGTGTGGGCTAGTGGTAGCCCACACACTACCAAAGCGCGATCCATAGGGGAGGTCCGGGGTTTGACACCCACGGAATCCATAAAATTTTGATTAACAAACCATAGCCAATAAAGGGGTGCCACGTGGCAACCCATGACTGGGCCACGTGGCACCTTACCATTGACCAAAATGATGCCACGTGTCGCATTCCGATTCAACCACATCTACCAATCAGCAATTTCCACATCAGCACATACCACACTAGTGTACGGTCGTACAACCCTACCACGTTAGCATGTACGGACTATACGGACTACACAGTCAGTGTCCCTTTTTTTGCCTGTTTGACGATTCGAACAGATCGCGATATCTCTCGCTCCCGACGTCTGTTTGAGACGAAACGAGTTGCGTTGGGTTCGTGATGACGAGGCCTACGCTCTCGTTCGATTTGAAGTGATTCCGAGAATGTTGATTTTTGAGCTAAATTTTGACCCCTGGTTCAGATTTTGATCAGTCTTTGTTTTCTTTGATGGTATTCTCATCTATCATAAAACTTGGACAACCCATCTCACCCATGTGGATCACGTTCTCCATCTACCCTCTCAACACCAAATTTTCCTCAAACAATATAAATGTTCCTTTGGAGCATCGAAAGTGGAGTACATGGGTCATATTGTCAACAATGATGGTGTATGGGTGGATCCTAAGAAAATTAAAGCTATGCAGGATTGACCTCGCCCTAAAAATATTAATAGATTGCGTGGTTTTCTGGATTTAATGGGATATTATCACAAGTTTGTTCAGAATTATGGAAAAATTTCCACACCTCTCACAACTCTTCTTAAAAAGAATGCTTTTACTTGGACTCCAATTGCTTATTAATCCTTCCACGCCTTGAAAGAGGCTATCTGCACGACTCTTCTCCTAACACTTCCCGACTTCAAAAAGACTTTTTTCTTAGAATGTGATGCTTTAGGGAAAGGAATTGGGGCAATCCTCATGCAAGATGGTAGGCATTTATCCTTCACTAGCAAACAACTTTCAGAGAGACATTTGGGCTAATCAATCTATGAAAAGGAAATGTTGGCTATTCTATATGTCATGGATCTTAGGCATCCTTATCTATTGGGGTAATGCTTCCAAATTAAAATTGATCATCAGAGCCTCAAGTATTTTTTGGAACAACGAATTCCATCCCCAGAGTAACAAAATTGGGTGAACAAGCTATTTGGAAATGATTATGAGATCAATTACCAGGAGGGAAAAAAATGTGGTTTTTGACACTCTTTCAAGGAAGTATGAAGAAGAAGGGTCCCTCTTTTCCCTCTCCTTCATTGTACCAGATTGGCTCCAAGTTGTTCGCTAGGAATGACTACAAGACCCCAAACTTTCTAGCTTGATTCAACAATTGCAACACCATTCTCTAGCTTCTCCATGGTACTCTTGGCATAATTAAGAGCTTCACTACAAAGGTCGTCTTTGTTTAAGAAAATAGTCACAACTTAAATCCACGGTCCTTTCTGAGCTTCATGCTTCACCCATAATTAGGCATTCCCGGTTTACCAAAACCTATGAACGGGTCAAACATTATTTTTTATGGGATGGTATGAAACATGACTTTCGCACCTTTGTGGCTAAGTGTGATGTATGTCAATGCAACAAGGGAGAAACAATCAAAGCTCCAGGCACACTTCAACTGCTTCTGATCCCCCCTGCTATTTGGAGAGATATTTCTATGGATTTCATTGTTGGCTTACCTAATTTGGGTAATAAGTCAGTCATTATGGTGGTAGTAAATCGTCTTTCCAAATATGTTCATTTATGTGCTCTTCAACACCCATTCACCGCATCCACAGTGGCTCAAATTTCATGGATAATGTCTTCAAACTTCATGGCATGCATCATTGTATTGTCTCTAATAGAGATCCAACTTTTGCCAGCAATGTTTGGCAATAATTGTTTAAGCTCCAGGGAACCCAATTGCATCTTAGCACCGCCTATCATCCCCATAATGATGGCCAAACTGAAATTGTCAACAAGTGTTTGGAAATATATTTGCAGTGTTTTGCATCCAACAGACAAAATCAATGGGATCAGTGGTTACCCCTAGTTGAATGGTGGTACAACACATCTTACCATATAGCTACTCAGATGACTCCTTTTGAAGCAGTCTACAGACAAAATCCATTATCGATTATCTCACATATGACAGGTGTCTCGAAGGTTCAGGAGGTTGACAAAAGTATTACAATCAAAGAGACCATTCTTAGTACCCTCAAAGAAAATTTGGTCATGGCTCAGAATCACATGAAGCAACAAGCATATCAAGTACATCCTGAACATCGATTTGTTGAAGGGGACCAAGTGTTTCTTCATTTGCAACCTTATAGAAAACTTCACTCAAAGTTAAACACTGTCAAAAACATGCTCCCAAATTTTATGGTCCTTATACCATTCTCAAGCAAGTGGGGATTATGGCCAACCAGTTAGCTCCACCCCATCATTCTAATCTCCATCTCATTTTTTATGTCTCATGCTTAAAGAAAGTGATTGGAACTAAGTGCCAAACTCAATCCAATATCGAGTTAGATGAAAAAGGTTCCATTTGGTTGCCACCACGAGCCATTTTGGATTAGCGAGAGCATCGTCTCCGTCAGCGCACCATCAAGGAATTTTTAGTTCAATGAAAAGATACAACTCCAGAAGATGCCACCTGGGAGCCGACCACCATTCTACAACAATTTCATCATCTCGAGCCTTGAGGACAAGGTTGTTCTTCAAGGGGGAGGGCATTTTAGGGACCTATTCTTCCCAATCCGTCATGTAGGTAGAATAATATATTTTCCATATAATAAAGATCGACATTAGTTAATAAGACCTATTTAATAAATGTGAACAAGTCAATGTAAGAAGACCTAATAGAAGCTTCCGCTTCTAGAAAGTTCTTCCTCTAGAATGTTCTTTAGAAGATGGAATTAGTATAAATAATAGTACGAAGCATGATTTTTTTTTGTCTTGAGAATTATTGTAATAGGGCGATGCTTTGCTGGAGGTTTCCCCCTCAAGGAGATAAGTGAACATTGCTTTCTTTCAATAGAGGTATTATTGTTGGTGTTGCTATTCTCAATATTTTGTTCCATTTGGTATTTTCTTGAATATTTTTGTTTCCGCATATTACATTACATATGGTACCTTACAATGCACCTGTGCGTATAAATATGCTTGATGCTCTGATGCATGTAGTAACTTAATATACACTGGGATCTTATTTTTTTTACGAATTATGTAATTTTTATATCTGATGATTTCTACTTTTTTTTAGGGAGATTTTTAAAATTCCAACGGACAAGCAAGGGGAAAACCAAGACGTATGATGTCCAAAAACGTGTAGAAAAAGATCACGGATAATTTCAAGGATGAAAATTTATCTCAAAATATAGAAACCTTAGCAAATCTTACTAGTCGTTAATATTCAAACTATAAAATGTTTGGTGATATTTTTGTAAAAATATTCAAATTTCCAAGGATTTTATATAGTTTCTATAAACTTTGAGCTATTTTTAAGGTAAAATAATTTTATTCTATAGAATTTGGGTGATTTTTTTTAGAAAAAAGGGAAATTGACAAATCTTTTTTAGGGAAAAAACATGGAAAATTAGCCCACGGACGAAATTTAGATCTAAAATTTCCTTTAATAAGATGGTAAAATAAATGAACAAAATTGTGTGACAAGAGGAGCCATCCCAACTACAATGTGGATCAAAGGTATGTAATCATTTATTAATTCTTTTATATACATCAAAGTTAATTATCACGTGAAATACTAATTTTCAATTGTTTTGTTGCAGAAAAGAAAAAAAATTAGAATCCATTCAACACATAAGATAGGAGGACGGGGAACAAACTTTGTGAGTATTTACATTTTCGACCTTTCTTAAAATTTCATGTTTGTTGTGATTTTTATGTTTAAATATTAATTTACACTTGTCAATGAATGTCTTCTAGTAGGTGCTAACATACAAGGATGAGCCAACCCAAGAACTCATAAACATTGGGTTAAGTATGGGTTGTGAGTATATATTAAAGTATAAAAGTTTAATTGAACAATTTATAGGTAGTTATGTTGTTTAACTTCCTTTGTTTTATAATTAATAAAACAAAAAACAAAAAAATTATATTGATTAAATCGAGTGTCTCTATCATGTCGTATCAAACATGAAGGAAACAAAGTATGAAATGCAACCAACAAAGGAGATTTTGAAATAATGCATGAAACATGGCTTCGAAAGAATGTGTATTTGTTTATGAAAAACTTGATGTTAAGCCATGTTTTTTGATTTACACAATCATATATGTTATACTATATATATAAGTGTAGATATACTTATTACAATTTATTTCTATGTTTGTAGATGGAAGATGAAGGAACAAAACATAAAAAACAAGCCGATCAATAAAACATTATGTTAAAAAACCAAAGTACACTATTACCAACAAATGATGAAGAAATGGAGCATGCACATAGCTCGAGCGATGACAATTGATGAATGACAATCAATATAATTGAATATTACTACATATTGGTTGCAATTTGATTATTGTAGACCTTTGCGTTGCCCATTTTTGTATGACAATGGATCTCTTATTCATATATAATAAAATGGATTTATTATTTCATTGCATTGTCAAATGTTGTAAGATGTTGTGTTCTCGAATAATCAATATGCGGATGATTTACTTGTTACAAATAAAATAGATTTAATTTGGATAACGTATTAATGCGATCACTATATCAAAATGAAAAAATAGAAAACAATATTATTTATAAAAAATATTTGATTTTGAAATGATTAATTAAAAATTTGTAAAAAATAATTAATTAAAGTATATACATATCAGTGCATTGTATTCTTTTGAACTCACTAAATGGTGTGTGTCATAATATAAAAAATAGTGTGTTTTGAGGAGTCATACACATTGGTGCACATTAATTATAATAATGTACCAATATGAACTAGTGAGAAAATGCATCATTCTGTAAATAATATAACATACAATAATATTTGTCGTTTCAAAATTGTACGGTGCATGTTTAAAATATACATCAGGGCACTAAAAATAATGTACGCAATGGTGCGTTACTTTTATTATATGCATAGGGGCTCTAAATATTATTTATGCATCCATATCTTTAATATACACACCGATGCCTAGTAAATGGTGCCGACATCTCAGCTCGAATATTTGAAATTTCACTACCCTTCGATGTGTTGATATTATGGTAGCTACGGGAGGTATTTACCTCCACGTGTAAACCTGGCAAGAATAGAATATTCCAGGAAGCAAGAAGAAACCCTAATGAGTTTCCTAATAACCCTAGAAGACAAGTCGGCTCAAGAGGATAATTTGTATTAGGTTATTAGCCTCCAAGAGAAGAAGTCGGCTAGAAGAAATATTATATACTAAGTAAATAGGCACCCAGAATGAGAAGTTGGCCCAGATAGTTAGCCAGAATTAGTATAAATACAGGAAGCCAATCTTCATTCTGACAGGCATTCTTAGAACTGCAGAGCGCACTGCAGTTAGCCAGTTTGTGCACAAGTTTGGAGGAGAAGTTGTCGTTGCAGCTACTGCAGCTAGCAAATTGTGTTTTGGCTTGGACTATCTCTTGGTTATGGTTTGGACTATCTGATCAGCGCTTGTTTGGTGCGCTATCCTTGGAGAAAGGTGTGCTACCCGTTGTTTGGCTATCTAGCCTAGGGTTTGCTTCCGGAGTGATTATATGTCAAGGTTAAGGTGCTTGGAGGGTGGCTTCAACCTATGGTTGGGTGACAATAGTGATATTGTCTATGGTAAAACGAGCACATCCATCATATTCTAACAGGTTATGGGCCCACACCTCCTTCATTCAGTCTAACCACTGGAAGGGAGCATAGCCATAAGGATATTAAGCTTGTTGAAGAACTGTCACTAGGGTTTCTAGCAGGAGCAGTCACCAAAGCATTGTCGCTAGGGTTACTAGCAGGTGCAGTTGCAGAAACCCTAACCCTCTCATTGAGGCACCTTAAGTGAAGGGATTGACCTAATTTCTGAATAGACCAGTGCGCCCTAGCTTAGTGCATCTCCTGGTACTCTCAACAAGCCAAGACGTCAAGTTTGAGTTTTTTGGTCAAATCTAGGGTTGACCAAGTCAAAGCAGCCATGACTTACTCTATGAAGTCAGAAAACAAGTTAAATTGAGGTTCTAACTTCAGAGCATGGAAGACAAGAATTGACCTCATCCTTTCCAAGAATAAAGTGTTGGATATCGTGAAAGGAAAGATCGTGGAACCAGAGTTTGAAGAAGGAAAAGAGAAGGAATCGCAGAACGTTACAGTTATGGAGAAGTTCAAAGACGGTGATATCAATGTCATGCATATCATAGTGGACTCTATAAAAGACCACTTGATACCCTACATCTCCCATCTTGACTCATCGAAGAATATGTACGATGCCCTAACAAACCTCTTCTCAGTGAGAAACATTGGACAAGTAATGAGTCTGAAGAATGAGCTCTATGACATGAAGATGAATGATGATGACAACATAACATCATACTTTGTGAAAATCTCTCAGTTAAGAGATCAACTACAAGCTATTGAAGAGATCATTTCAGAGAAGGAATTGGTAAACATAGTACTCAATGGTCTTCCCAAGACATGGGATGCATTTTCCGCAAGCATGAACACAAGAAAGGAGTATCATGTATTTGAAGAACTTTGGACTTGTTGTGCTCAAGAAGAATCAAGGATCAATGCAAAAGAGAAATCCCAAAAGAAGTACGATGATCAAGCCTTCACAACAAGGTTCAAGGATTTCAGGAACAAAAAGAAGTTTGGCTCCAGGAAGAAAACAAATCAAGAGAAAGATATGTCAAGGATGCAATGCTTCAATTGTCAAAAGTATGGTCACTACAAGAATCATTGTCCCGAGTTAAAGAAAAGGAAGGAAACACACGAAGCATTAGTTTCCAAAGAAAGGGAACCCTCTAAGAAAACCAAGTAAGACAAAACATACTTCTTCTTCTAAGACAAGAAGACAATAAGGATGCAGACGAAAGCATGGAATCTCCTAGATGGAGGGAGTCGATTATATATTACCAAAAGAAGAGCATGCATTCATACATGAAGCAAGGATTAGGAGGAAGCCAATCCTATGATCCATTAAAGGTGATAAAGTATATATCCATGGTAGCAACCATGAAAAGTAGTACGTGTTCAGTTTGACCTTAGAAGAAGTCTTCTTCGAAAAGAAGCCTTAAAGCATCCCTGGTTATCCATCCACATCCATGATCCTACTATGAAAGGAAGAAGTTGGAATCTTCAGAGCATGGAATCTATAGAAAACTCCATGGACCCAAGATCTAAAGAGAAACATGAGGAAGAACATGAAGATTCCAAGAAAGAAAGAAGAGTCAGAACAACCAGTCATTGTATCAAGAATCACATGATTACCAACCTGATATGAACTCACTAAAAGAAATCAAGCAGAGGTACTGAAAGCTGTGATGAAGAACAGTGTATGAAAGACTTGTGAATGTAAGCATTGCGAGATCCAGAACTAGAGATTATCCCAGATGGAGGGAGAAGACTATGATGATTACTTGTTCCAGTAAACCAGATATATCTCTACATGAGCCATTATATCGTCCACAATATCCATAGGTTGGAATTGACATCAGATGAATACAAAGACTGTTCTCCAGAATAATTGAACAAAGAGTGTATGTAGAGCAACCTCAATGCTTTGAGGTATACCAGAAAGAGACCCTTGTATGCAAATGGAAGAAGACAACTTGGTGGAGAACCTCCAATGCACATCAGAAGTGTGGTGAAGACTTTCTATAATAGAGATATTGTATCAGAATGATTACTCAGAAGATCAGGATGATGGATTGCCAATCCATGACAAAGATCTCATGATGACATAAGAAGTGCCACATGGATATGTTCCAGTTTGAGCCTTGCCACGATGTTATGAGCCAATGGGGAACAAAGGATGAATCCAATAATGACACATTATATTGATCAGAGCTATATGAAGCCTTCAGAGAAAACCAGTGTTCCAGAAAGACCAAAGTACTTTGAGATCAAGCATTACATTCTCCATGATGAAGTCCAGAAAAGAGAAGTGGTTCTCCAATATATATATATATATATATGAGCAGATAAGCAGACATTTTGGTAAAGCCTCTGTCTAAGATGAAAGAGTTTGCGTACTCAAGCTAGAGCTCGTGGAGATGACTTCCCTATTGAAAAAGGAAGAGATGACTCCCAGGTTGGGAGGGAGCACTGATGTGTTATTGATTTATGGACAATCATTTTTCAGTTCAAAAAATGGTCCAGGATGAGCAGTTCCTTTCCAGTTTGGAAAGTGGTTTGAGATTTCTGACGGACAGGCATTTTCCAGTTCGAAAAATGGTCCAGATCGAACGGTCATTTTTGTAATGAAAATGGTTTGATGGACTGCTAATGTACCATAGACAACGATTCCCCATTGTGGTTAACATGGGGAATGGTCTAGAACAGTCTCTCTTCTTGATGGTTAATCAAGAAGACTGGTCCACCTCGTCGAACATTCATTCTTTTGAAGCTCACAATTGTGAGCAGTTTCGAAAAATGGTCCATTTTGGAGGTTGGTGCGAAATAGTCATTTCCTTAGGAAATGGTCCGGACAGTCATTCCCTAGCGCAGATTCATTCTCTCCAGGTTGCACTTTGTTTAGTGCTAGAGGAATGGCCCAGATAGGTGAATGGTCCAAGTTCAACAATCAGGACAGACATTCCTTAGGGAAGACTCATTCTCTTCAGGTTACACTTTGTTTAGTGTCGGAGGAATGGCCCAGGGGGGGGGAATGGTCTAGGCTCAGAAATCATGACAGTTATTCCTCCTTGCTTGAGAAGAATAGTCCAGATAGCTCATCATTGATGTTTGACCTTCTGAGGGTAGATGCTCTTCTAGATCTCACAAATGTGAGTGGAAGAATGGCCCAGATGATTCAGTTTATATCATAACATTGTTTTTGTGTAGGTTGATATCAGATGATTGTTATGAAGATTGTATGTCTCTATACAGTAGATGTATACTACTGTGGTGGATGTGTTCCACTGTTTGTGACTATACGTCACTAATCAAGTACCTGTGTGCTACTTGGTGTGGGAGTGTACCACTGGATTGTAGTTGTGTACCACTATGGATAGACACAGTTGTGTTCTATTGAATGATATTGTTCTGATTGCCTTGAAGACTATCAACAGTGTTGGAAATGATTATCAACTAGATGGATGATCAATGGACAGAGATTTCCCAGACGAAAAATGGTTCAGGATATTTATTCTTCTAGGACATATGTTCGGATTAGAAGAATGGCTCTTGTGTCACTCTGTGGAGTGAGTGACTTATCCAACATAATGTCTAATTACTCAGATGGAGTATGGTTTCGAGAGATGATGCAGCTGATGACACTGATGGTGATGATGGTGCTCATGATTTAGTCATGAGATAGTCTATACAACTATGTTGATGTTATCGGGTGAATGATATGTTTGTGCTCAAGACCATTACCTATAATACCTTCCTAGCTAGTAGGGAGTCTTGATATTATGGTAGCTGTGGGAGGTATTTACCTCCACGTGTAAACCTGACGAGAATAGAATATTTCGGGAAGCAAGAGGAAACCCTAATGAGTTGGATAATAACCCTATAAGACAAGTCGGCTCAAGAGGATAATTTGTATTAGGTGATTAGCCTCCAAGAGAATAAGTCGGCCAGAAGAAATATTATATACTAAGTAAATAGGCACCCAGAATGAGAAGTCTGCCTAGGGAGTTAGCCATAATTAGTATAAATACAGGGGGTCAGTCTTCATTCTGGCAGGCATTCTCAAAATTGTAGAGCTCACTTGTGCGCACTGCAATCAGCTAGTTTGTGCACAAGTTTGGAGGAGACGTTGTTGTTGCAGCTGCTACAGCTAGCAGATTATGTTTTAGCTTGGACTATCTCTTGGTTATGGTTTGGACTATCTGATTAGCTCTTGTTTGGTGCGCTATCCTTGGAGAAAGGTGCACTACCCTTTGTTTGGCTATCTAGCCTAGGGTTTGCTTCCGGAGTGATTCTCTATCAAGGTTAAGGTGCTCGGAGGATGGCTTCAGCCTATGGTTGGGTGAATATAGTGATATTGTCTATGGTAAAACGAGCACATCCATCATATTCTAACACGATGCACATGATAAAACATATATCGATACATACTAATTATACAAGCACTAGGATGCACGCTATATTAAACACATCAGGTTTCAGAATAACTTAATTCAACTAGTGCTTAATATAACGTAAACACATTGGTACGTACAAAACCTAAAATGCACCAGTGCTTATCACACCTAAAACGCACTGGTGCTTCATACACAAACAAGGTGAAATTGGTGTAAAGAAATTATAAGAGCATCAGTGCTCTACATACGACGAAAAAGGTGGAACCGGTGTGCAATAGTTATAAATGCATTGGGGTGTTTTTATTATATTAACGCACTAGACAATTTTATTATATTAATGCACCGACGCAAATTTGTTAAGACCACACTAGTGCCTTTTGACAATAACAACACTTTAAGGGAAAAAAAACAAAACAAAAGAAAAACACTTTTGCTACAACCTCCGCCCACCCAAGTTTTTTGAGTTATATAGAACATCCGTTAAAATCTCTGTTAAAACCTCAATAGTCAATAGAAGAGGTTGTAGTGGAGTGTTTTTTGAAAATTTTACTAAATTTTGTAACACTAAAAACCTTCACAAAAAGCTCCTTTAAAAGTTGTTCTCCTTGTAGTGATGATACTTTAGACATCATATTGTTATGTTAAGAACATAATCATTGGTGATTAATGATGTTAGTGTAAATGCTATCTATTGATGGTTGGTGAGAGTTAGTGAGTTACAAAAGTTGTGGCCCGTTCTGCTTCATTTTCATTTGGTTGTGTTTAACATTGGATAAGTTGGTCATTGGGAGTTATACATAGAGATTTGTTGCAAAGGTTGAATTTTTGTCTGGTTGCCTACTCCAGGCAAGGGAGACCATGTGGCATTCAAAATTATAAATATAATCCAAATTCCATTACTTGTTTCTCTCTTTTGAATATTGATGTCTTAATGTTTTCTATCCTTTAATGGATTAACTTCTCTGTACTTATGCCAAATTTGCCAACTTATAGAAGAATTAATCTATTAAAATATAGAAAGAATTTGACTAATTCATGACCTCATTGCACAAAGAGACGCTAGATGCATTCTACAACCCAGGGAAGGGTGGAGGTAGGTGATAAATAAACCTTGTGTGTTTGTAACAATGAACTGAATCTAGACAGTGTATTGGATGCATAGACGACTTAGGTTTAGATGTGCTTTGAGGTAGTATAATGTATTGCACCCTTACAATAATAAAAAAAATATTATTGTGTTTTCTAATTCTAGCCTAGTTTGCCAATCCAAGTCTGGCCTTTCTAGTAAAAAATATTTGATTCTTTCAGATTTTCCTAAGACTGACAAAATTAAATTCTTCTAAGCACAGTTGCATTAAAAATGTTTTGCAGAACTGGTTTCCTATTTCATGATGTTTTTTGTTTTTTTTTTCCTCTTTTTAACCAAACCTTTTGCTATGGATTTTTTTATGTGGAACTTCATAATTCCAGAAAAAAGTCAAAATCAACCATATAATTCTTACTCAAAAAAATCAAAGCAGCATTCAAATTTTCAAAATGCGAAATCTGTTATGTAAAACTAGAACCTTTTGCTATGGAATTTTTATGTGAAATTCCATAATTCCCGAATAAGTCAAAATCAACCATATAATTCTTACTCAAAAAAATCAAAGCAGCATTCAAATTTTCAAAATGTGAAATCTGTTATGTAAAACATATGATTTCTGAAATCGAATGTGCAAAACAGAATACTCTTCTCAAACGAAACTCGATCTCGAGGGACTACATGTCGCTGTCCTGTATCCTGTATTTTAAACAGCCTTGAAATTTTCATGTTAAGCTTCATAACATTCAAGTTTTCTACATTGATGGTTTAATTTTCTAAATGGAAGTTAGTATTAAGTAAAGTAAGATATGTGATTTCTTTGTAACGTATTATCTTGTGCAATCTCTTGCATGGTATCCGCAAATGAAATGCGCTCTTGAAATAAATATTTATCAGATCCGATAATGTTACAAGAATGCATATTACATTTATGCATAACCAAGTTTCATTGTCTCTTTCACAGTACTAAAGACGCTGAAATGAGGTCCCTTTGCCCCTTCCATTAGTTGCCTAATTGGCAGCATATAATAAAACATACAATGAGGAAGGGATTTTATATCTTATTCAAGGGCAATTACAGTGTACAGAATAGATATAAGATAAACATCTTTAATAAAAAATTTAAATCTAAATCACCATTCTTGGAGGATAAATATGAACTGATAAGCTCATAAATAATCGAATTCCCAGTCCCACACCCATTCCCCCCTCCTACATCCAGTTATCCACCTCAACGATGCAAAACAAACTTTGTAGCAATCTCTTGTTAACAGTGCTGATTATTGCATTTTCTGTGAGGATTTCCTGCTGAAACTAAAAGAACCAACAACATAAAAGACTCGTATGTATGGACATATGGAAGGAAGAAAAAGACTTTGAACCAAATCGTTTTGCATTAGTGGATGCATTTCTGATAGCTGAAATGATGTAAGAGCAATCCGATAACAGGAAATTTAAGTTTTCATTTTGTGATTTGAGCATGAAGAATAGCCCAATTGGAACTCGATAAATTTTCATTTGACATTCTGTTATAACCTCATCTCACCGTCCATAGAAGAGAATTGTTGCGCTTTCTTTTCCTATATTTCCAAGCGGCCTGTATTAGCCCAGCTGCCCATGATCTCCAGTACAGTGATTCATACCTAAAAATTTAAAAAACAAGAAATGGATTAACTATTTCCCAATGTAAAATATGTCAATTACCAGTTACAATGAAGTTCTGGATAAGGGCACAATTGAATATTAATACTGAAAAGCCATCACTTTTCACAAATTCATTGAATTCAGGAGCAGTTCTTCTGTCAGTTTGTCAAGACATAAAAAGTGTTTGCCTTGTTTGTCATCTCCATTTCGAAAAGGCATGCTTCAAGTACCTTATTGCTCCTTGAACTCGCGGATTCCTCATGCAACGATTAAAATTATTGGCGACATATACCAGATCTGCAGCTTCAAGAGAGAAGGCTTCAACATTAGTTATGCATTTGACAGTTCTGCTTGAAAGTGCCCTTTGGCCCGTCTTTCTAACCACACTTTTCCTTGAGTCTGACACAGGATCAATCAAAATATCAGCTCATCTCCTTAGACATAAATTATGCAATAAAGAAAGTAAATACGCAGCTGTATCAATTCCAGCGAACTTTGTAGATTACAAATTAGTTAGATTCACCTGTGAGATCTTTAAACTGTAGGATTCCACTCATTTCAGGATCACTCTGACAGGGAAATTCTCGAGTGATAATTTTTACGAAGCACTATCGTCTTTAATACTAGATTTGACAAACTTCCATAAAACTCGCATTATTGAGTTGATTTACGTCTCAAAAATAAGATCAGTACTATCCCTCTTTTCTACAGTTTCAGTTTTTCCGGAAATTGAAGAACCGTTTCTGGGTTGGATACTTTCACTGGAGCAATTAAAAATGAACTTCACTTGGTATCAGCTTGGCAATACATAGTCCATGATTAATATGTATTTTTCGTATGGGAGTCATATTTCCTCGGCACAATGAAAACATTTGTTGCTGATTTATGCTGCAAGCATCTTCCTGTTGATTAGCATGCATCTGAACAGAAGAGAGTTTTTCAACTTTGACAAATCCTTAACTACCGACTTTCATGTTCCCACAGTATTTCCTGCATAGTTTATATGGCCGAACTAGTTCCCATCTTTTGTTGCAAACTTCATTTTGTAGATATTACATTTTTGCTAAAATTTTGTTATTATAGAAAATTGAATTCATATGCAAACGTCGGAAAAACAAACCGTCAAACCAACGCAAGTTAAAGTGTGATTTCAATGTTAACAGTGTTCGTGTGTGCTTAACTCTCCAATCTAGAAAATGGCCTTGAGTCAGATTTACAGTTTGACGTACTTCAAGCTACTTGTTTATTTGTGCCAGCTTAAACAACTACAATTGGATATCTCTTGAAAATCCAAAACAAGGAGAATGTAAGTATAACCATGGAAATGTAAAAGTTAACGTTGGCAATGGCTTCAAGATTCTTAAGTCGCATATTTGAAATTATCATGTTCTCATACACATCTGAGACTCTAACAAAAACCAATAACATCAAGACAGTGATTTCAAAACAATATAAAAGATTGCAAATAGACACTGAGAAAACTTTACTTACTGGATTGCACTGCAGCATTTTCAATGCACCATGTCAACAGCTCGTCTCCACAGAACTTGCCCTCATTAATAATAGCCCTAAACCCATCATCCCCAATGCTCTCCAGCTTTCCACGTAAAATGAACAACATTCGACCAACAGGATAGTTTGTCCGCAAAATGACGCTGTCCTTAATATAAAACCTTTGATGCAATCTTTCAGATATTGCATCAACTACAATATCTTCCATAACAGTGAACAACCGCACCTGTGTGTAGTATTTATTAGTAGTATTTCTTCGCTCTAATAATCATTGACAGTCGAACACTCACCACAGGATTGTATAGAGTCCCTAAGACGTCAATTTTTAATCATCGGAAACAACCACCAGCATATCAAATGCAAAAAGTACTACTTTTATTTTAGTTTGCAACAAGGATATTGAGTCCACTATCCATTTAATAATTCTGTTTTCAAAATATCATTGTAGTGGATTCTGACATATAAAGAAGCTGCTCTTAGTGTAATAAGTCCAAGCTACAAGACATGCAATAACCATTTCACAAACAGATAAATGGAAGGAAATAACAAGGTATTGTTAACTTGGTAACAAACGTACAGTCTTAACTAAATGTATGGACTCTCAAATGCATGCTTCGAATTTGACCCATAATTGGCAACATATATTTAAAGTCATTTAGAGGAATCGGGTGATATTTTACATACGTCTAAGAGGAGGCAATTTGTCAATTGCTCAGCAGCGTAGATAAAAATTCAACACGAAATTTTATCTCTAATGCATGTTACACCATCAATCTAGGGGTAACTAAGGAGATCATGTTTTGAGGCCCACAAGTCGCAGCCCTGGAGTGTCGAGAGTCAGATTGAGCAGCAAAGCCCGTAGGGTCTGTCCTACTCATGTTGATCATCACTCATCACCAGCAACAGAGCAACACCAACTACATCAGCTTGGTCCCAAAGGACAACAGGTTTTGCTTTATGAGGTAACAAGTTTGGTGTCATGGTAAGTGTCACTTTAATATTTGAAAATTGAAGCATTTGAACATGTTGCAAAGAATCATTTCTTGGTTATTTTCTTGGAAATTATAACTTTTTCCTAATTTTACCTTGGTGGTTGTCATTGTGTCCTAGCAAGTTGGTCACCCTCGGGAAAAGGGTTGCTACTAGGTAGTTCCTTGAAGGGTCATTGTACATTCCCATCCATACTTACCACCTTCCATACTTCTTCCCCTCCGTTTCCTCATCTTTTGGGTTTTCCGGACCATTGACCCAAGAAGGGATTGTACCTCATTTCATGGGAAGAAGGGGCTAAAGGCCTAGAGGTTTTGTAGCTGGAAAAAGATAAAAGCCAATATTATCTTTCTAGATGCTTGCCCTCAGGTCTTGGGAACAATAAAACACTTCTCCAAAAAATGGACCTGCAAAAAAAATCACATAATTAATAAATGTCCTGCTTGTTGAGGAAATGCATTTTGCGGTGCCCCTTACTTTCTGTTGCATATGGCACTCTGTGTGTTTCTAGCTTCAAGTGGCATTGCAATACTCTTTACTTTTCATTGCACATAGTACTCAATGTTTTGGAACTTAATCAATTAATGGCAATAAAAAGGCTTGGAAAAATGTTGCATTGCAGACGAAGGGCAACACACCCTCTACAAAGGCACCCATAAATGAGACAAAACAAACCCTTGTATGTCAAGAACCCCATGCCTAGAAGTCTTGCCCCAAATCCACCTCACACTCACTACATGACTTAGATGTTGAATTTTGAGTAGCTTCGGAAGATATTCTTATTATATTCATATTGTATTTGACCAAGACAAAACCCTAAAGAATTATATTATATTATATTTGCTAAGTCGACCCTATTGTGCCTTTGTAAAAGTCGACCCTGTTGTGCCTTAACAAAGTCAATTGTAAATTAGAAGGATAAAGTGGACAGGTCGTCCCTGACCTAATTCTGGGCAGCTCAACCTGTATTTATAAGGGGCTAGGCACCTCACTTGGAGAATACACACAACAAGCTCTCTCACATAGAAAAGTGCACAAGTATGAGGAGGAGAAGCAGCTACAGAGGAAGGGTGTTCTAGTGAAGGGTTTTGGTTATCTGTTGGAGGACCATCTTAGTCTAGTGGTGCGCTACCCTATTATGGTTAGGGTTTTCTGGTTTATCTTCTATTTAGTGAGATCTCTCTTGAGAGAGACATTGTACTTGTTGAAGAATCTATATTGAAGAAGTTTTGTCGGGTTTTTTCTCCCACGAGGGTTTCCCAAGATAAATCTTGTGCATACTGTGGATGTCTTTCTTTCAGTGATCCTTATGCATGCAGTTATTGTTTTAATAATCTAAAGTTAAAGAATATTGAACACACTTAATTACTTAAGAGAAATTTTAACATTAGATAGGTTCTCCTTGGGAAACACACTTGGATTGGGAATTGATTAACCCAATAGGGCACCTTGACACCCCTCCCATACCTAAATTAGGAAATTTTTATAAGGTCTTTGAGCATTTGTTAATTTGAAAAGGGGGGTTTGATGCATATGCTCGAGTGGTTCTCTTATTAAATGTGGCTTACTTCACATGATTCATATGATTTGTGGACCCTTGGAGATTGTACTTATCTGTCTTTGTAGTACCTTGCCCACAGGATGGATGCTAGACCCCACGTCTGGGGCACCATTTGATGATGAGCCTTGCACCTTGATGATGGAGGAGGACGTTACCTTTGGAAGCATCTTGGCATAGCTAGAGGATGGGATTCCACCCTTCTCCATTTGAACGTTGGCCTTTGGAGGCCTAGATGTCACCTTCCTAGCCCATGATGTCACATAGGGGCTAGGGTTTTGATGGATTGCTTGATGGATTGATGGAGGCATGTAGCATGGACCCCGACACTTGAGAGAGGGACATATGGCCTTTGTAGGCCCAATGTTCCACCTTTTCAGCCTTGACGTCTCTCTCATGAGCCTAGCGTCACCCTACTAGGGCATGACGTCACCCTCCTTAGGGTTTTAATTGATGTAAAATTCAATTTTTGTAAATTGAAAGGGAAAATTAAAGAAGTCGACCCTCTTGTGTAAAGACATAACTTTTCATTAGTCTGTTGGTGGCTAGGATTTCCCATATAAATATGGCTAGGAAAGACTCATTTTATCATCACATTCTTCTCACACAAGTGAGAGACAAATCTAAATGTTTTGCCCTATTGGGCTTATTGGCTCTTTTTACTCATGCGCTATGTCTTGGAGGACAAGTGTAGATCATTCTTTGCTGATTTTTGGATGAATTTGCTGCAATTAAGGTTTTCTCTTGTCATATCTTGGTGAAGTAAGTAAATTTCTGCAATTTCATTTCATTTTGTTGAATGTTTATAGTAAATTTTACTTGTTCATATTGAAGATCTTTGCTTGGTAAAACTCTAAGAGAGGAGCATAAGTGCTTCCTCATCTCACAAGGTTAATTTCATCCATAAGTTTGTGAAGGAAACCCTACCTAGGGTTACATTCCTAAAGCCCTAAAGTGCTAGCACTTTAGGAGTTTGATTCTAGACTCTTGATTATAATTTAATTCAAGAACTTAAGAAGGGAGAAAAGGTTGCTAGAGCCCAGAAGTGATTGCACTTTAGCAATCCTTCTCTTTAAGGCTTGAAATGTAAGGCTCTAATGTGCTAGCACCTTAGATTTCAAACTGTAATGTCCCCCACCTCTTGATGAAGAGGTTGTGAGAGACTCAATAGTCTAGTTGTCCCCACTAGACTATAGGTTCATGCATCATGGGGACAAAGACAACCCAAAGCAATTACCTAAGCACAATGTTATAATATTAAATTGACTTTGGGAGAAAAGGTAAATTGAAGGAAAGAAAAGAACGTGTGAAAAAGCTAGGAGTTAACCCTAGGGGTTAACTAACTCAACAGAGAAATAGATCAGGGGTATAAAAGAAAGGAAGGGTGCACTTCTCACGCATTCTGGATTATTATTACATTTTGCATTTGGGCTCTTGAGAACAAAGGAGTTTTGAGGGTTTTGAGATTACAAACCCTAGAGATCAACGCGGTGGTGAAAGATTCCACCTATCTTGATCCAAGTTTGGTCCCGAGGGTGCAATACTCCTCCCACACCATTCTACAACAGTTACAGGTACCATCTATCGGCAAAGGAAGAAATAGTGCGCAACCTAGGGGGGTTTCCAACAAGGGGGGCGCACCATCTGAAGAGAAGAGTTCGATCTAAGAAGTGGAGAAGGATTTTGGGCATAAAGACTTCTGGGTTTTCTCTGTATGGACTAGGCCATCGTTTTCAATCTATTTTGGAGGAGGTTTAATTACCATATGATTTGTTAGAGCTTGGTAAGATTTGGAGAGGAGGGTGCATTGCATAACGAGGTTTCATCTATTTGGAGGATTAGTTCTTCATTATTCAGCTGGAGACTTCACCAGGGAGTTTGTCTTTCCCCGATCTACTCTTCCAGCCAGTTTCATAGCATTTGGAGGTCCCTAGCAGTTAGGTCGAAATATTGGGTCTCTTTAGCCATCCAGGAGGGCATAACTCAGTTTGAGGTTTCGACTATTGGAGGAGCAGTTCTTCATCATTCAGCCTGAGACTTCAAGAGGGGGTTTGTCTTGCCCCGATCTACTATTCCAGCCAATTGCAGAGCATTTGGAGGTCTCTAGCAGTGAGGCCGAATTATTGAGTATATCCATCTATCTAGAAGGACGCAACTCAGCTAGGGGGGTTTGGATCTGACTTCGGGAAGGAAAGAAATCATTCTTGTTCTTTTCATTAGTTCATTGTATTGTCTTTGGAGGCTATTATCTTCAGTCTTCAACATTTTGTAGCAACTATTATTCCAGTTGGATATTATTATTGGTATTCTTCTAGATCTGCAAATCTATTGTATCAAGATCTCTCTATTATCTAAATAATGGTCAGGTCTGAGCTATTTGGTTCCATATTGGTGTTTCTTGTTGTATCTTGTCTTTTCCTTATGTTATATCTTCACATCTATGTCTACATGCTTTCATCTCATAAACACAAACCCCAATGCACAACTTCATGAGTAAACCTGCAAGCACACAACTAAACAAACAATAAACAGTGATCAGTTAGTATTTCAAGTAAAAAATTGGCTTGGGAACATTATAGTGGTATCAGAGCGTTGATCCTCCCAGCCAGTGGGGATTAGCGCATGCATAAATTCAGTGGTATCTATATGGGAAGACTCAGAAAGCAGACAGGTGAACCAGAGGCAGAGATGGAAGGTTCAGGTGAGGACAGTGAGCCACAAGTTCTAGCAGGTATTGCAAAGGAGTTACAACACTCCATAAATCAGACACAAAGTGCACTTGAGCACCATCTATAGGAGAACCAGAAAAGAATGCGCAGAGGGCAGTTTGAAATGAGAGAGACCCTGGAAAGGATAAACGCCAACCAGGAGGACATTGCGCAACTCCTATCACATATAACCCATGCAGGAAATGGACCAAAAATCTATGCAAACAAAGAAGCCAATGGTTCTCATGGGGGAACTAGACCTCATCAGGAGCAGAGATTTCATTACCAAACTGAGGGGTAGAGTTTTCGAGGAGGGGATTCTAAGGGGCTAACACATAGTAGAGCTACCCCTAGACCCTACCTACCTACGTTTTTGGATAACCAGCCACAACACAACCACCACGATGAGATTGAGAACAATTTTGAGGAATATGCCAGGGAATATGAATCATTGAGTGCAGGATTCAGAAGACAAGTCACACTGGACCAATATTGCGGGATCAAATTCAAGGGTAAGCCAAAACAGTATCACCGTAACAACAATGAATTGAAGCACAAGGCAGGCAAGATGGAGATCCCATATTTCGATGGTTCTTCCAAGGTGACTGCGCAAGCTTGGGTGTAGAAGCTTGATACCTATTTACAACTTAACCCAATGAGAGAGATGGATGCCATCAAGTTTTCCACTATTTACTTGGAGGGCAAAGCCCATGACTGGCGATACCATGGGTTAACTACACTGGGCCATAATCAGATTACTGCTTACACAGAGTTCACACAAAGTCTTATTGACATATTTGACTAGGGGGATCTAGAGCTACATTTTAGGGAGCTCACCCAGCTTAGGCAGACAGGGTCACCAGAGGTATATATAGAGGAGTTTCAAAGGATAGCAATTATGGTGCAGGATGTGTCTCAAGTGATACTGATGATGCTCTTCACAGAGTGGTTGATGGAACCCTTAAGGGGTTGGGTCAAGGGTTTTAAGCCTACTAACTTACAAAAGGATATATGGAAGACTAGGGACATGGGATCAACAACAAAACCTAAATTTACCCCTAGACCTCCCCTAAACAAAGGGGGAAGAGACCAAAGACCTCCCATGAACCAAGGGAGAAGAGACCAAAGGGGGTTTGACCGAGGAAGTGGTAGAATGGATGAAACTACTAGGAGGGAATTAAGAAGGAAACAATTGTGATTTACATGCAAAGAACCTTGGGATTCCACACACAAATGCATGGGTAAAGGCAAGGCACACTATATTGAAGTGTAATGTTCCCAAGCCATTATGCCATGAACATCACGGTTTTGGGTGTCTTTTAAACCTTTTCTGGTTGTGGTATTTCGTCAAACACTTGGCTGATTTACTTGTTTGTATGTGTTTACTTGCAGGTTGGCCTCTGGATTTCAGCCTTAGGGTTTACTGATGATTTTAATATATGTTTGCAGCGATAAACAAGAAGATGCAATCATGGAACATACCTCAACCATATGAAAGATCAACAATATGATAGACAAGCCACAAACACTGCAGATCTGATCTTTATTTCATAACAATAAGCAAGAACATGATACAATGAGATGCCAATCTGGAATGCACATCAGATGGCTCCAATAAGGACAATAGAAGGTAGGAGCTGCTACAAAATGCTCCAATAGAAAATGCCACGAGCCTCCCAAGGCCGAATACTCACTGAAGACCACTGCAAGAGTAGATCTGGGCCGTAAGAGATGCTGAACCCTCAAGCTGGAAGATGCCACGTCCTGTTGAAACCCTGAAGACCCTCAATAATTCAGCCCTACTGTCAAAGACCTCCAAATGCTATACTGAAGATGTCGAACTGTAGATTGGGATGAGTAGAATCCCCTCCTGCAATCTCAGACTGAAACACTAAGGGAAACTCCTCCAAATGCTGAATCCTCCAATGGAGCTATGCCCTCCTAAAACTGCCAAACCCTAGAATTTCGGCCCTGATGAAGGAGGCCTCCAAATGCCCTGAAACTTGCTAGAAAGATAGATCAGGACATTGCAAGTCACTAGGTGAAGTCTTGGGGTTAGATTTGATGTATAACCTCCTCAAACGGAATAGTTCTGAATCTTAAAATTGCCCTCCTTCTCTCCAATTCGTCCAATGCATCCAATAACCCAAATGGCCCATGAAACTCCTCCAGAATGCACTAGATCTAACGGCCAAGTCCCTGCAATGAAAACCCAGGTGCTAGAATATGTCAAAGCCCTTCCAATCCCTTGGAACGAGCTTCCCTCAAAGAATGGTGCATCCCCCTTGCTGGAAACCCCCAATGGTGTGCCCCCCTTCTCTTCCTGTGCCTATGGCTGGTGTAGAACCCTCCTGCACTAATGTAGATCCGAACTAGAATGGTGTGGAGAAGTATTGCATCCCCAAGACCAAGCTTGGGACAAGCTAGGTGGAATCTTTCACCACCGAATCATCCTCTAGGGCTTGTCAAGTCAAAACCCTCAAAACCCCCAAGAGATGGGCCCTCTAGCTAGAAGCCAGATATCAAAATGATAAACATACATGAATGAATGAATAGAGGCCCTTGCCTTTCCTTTATACTTCCTTCTCACCTTCTTCCTCCAAAGTGACTTTCATTTTATTAATATTTAATTAATTAATTAAATCACTTTAATTAATTAATTAACCTTTTTACCTCTGAAAAGTGCCTTATCTCTCCTTGTGGCTTCCCTGGCCATTGAAAGTCACTTCTCACCATCCCATCCTGTAGTGTTGCTCCTCCTGATTCCAATGAGCTATTACACTGAGAGGTTCCTCCAAGTAATGTGCCCAAAATGACCTCTTCAGTGAATTTAATTAACTTATAGCTCAAAATACTCAAAATCATGGAAATCGTCGGAATGCAACGAAACCAAGGCCAACCTGTGCGGAATGGATCATAATGATGAAATGGGACGAGCGATGGAAGTCGGACCCCAAAATGCCTCTCAATAATCCCTCTACTCACTATAACATCCATCTGGCTACTCTGGTCATCATAAACCTCTGCAATGTGATGATGTCCAAAAGTGGGGATATTACAGTCCTCCCTGCTAGAAAATTTCTTGTCCTCAAGAAATAACCAAATCCCCTCAAGTATAATACTAGGATCCCATGTCCACCTATGGGATACACAGTAGAACCCATCCAAAGATGAACAATCATACACTTTGCCCCCTGGGTCCTGTTGACCGCCTATTCAGCTAGGGGTCAACTCATGTGCCATGAAGATGCATCACCAGATGCATATTTGATGAAGACATTTTTGGTTCTACTTGGGTATCTAATACCCCAGCACAAAAATTTTGTAAACGAAATTTCCGCACCCCTGCGTGGGTTGATAATGTAATAAGTCTGCATGGATCATAGTTAGGTCAGGCACCTTGGGTGTTTCCATTAGGGGAGTTCCTTTCACCGAGGGTTTTTTATCCTCAGGTTGTCGACCGGGCTTTAGGGCCTGGCCGACTTCCCTTG
>JASDQU010101974.1:361690-376175 GCA_032191745.1 Picea mariana
TTTCATTAAGTTATTGAAGTCTAAGCTACCCTCTTTGGCCAATATTGGAAGGCTTGCCTCCACCTTGGTCATTGAAGTGGTGTTTTCTTTCAAGTTTTATTCATTTTGCTTCTAAAATTTGGTATCAAAGTCATAAGTATTAATACTATTGAGATAGTTTCTGCCTGAGCAGTCGGCCAGGAGCCTGTCTAATCTTCGTATCTTCGAAGACATAAGACTAAATGCCCTGCTTTCCTGTGCAATTATATCTCAGTAATATTAATCTAACTTGCCGGCACCTTGGGGGAGTCATTCCCAAAATCGCCTTGGCTTAAAGGGAAACTAGTATTCTTGTGATGATTAATGCTTAATGGTTAAATTATCTAGTTAGTAATCACACATAGTTTTCTTTTTCAAGTTTATCTCATATGCTCATAATCTCATGCTTAATGGTTAAATGATTTATAATGTCCTTCAAATGATTGATCTTTAGTAACATAAGTCATTTAGCTTGCTTACAACTCTAGCATATGTGATCTAGTTTCTCGGTTTAAGATCTCAAGTATAACTTGTTAAATCTTTCTTTCTCCAAGCTTACATCTTTTCATATGATTTAACACTCTTACATGAATGGTTGATGGTAGATCTTAATCATAAGTTAAATGTCTAAAAAGATAATGTGATGTTCTTATTGCTTAATGTTCATTTATCTATTGTGACATAACCTCACATCCTAAGTCATTTCATTTTCAGATCTATTTTCTAAAGCACTCATTAAAGTTTAAGTTATCTTGCTTCATGGTTATTTGATCACATACATAACTTAAATTTTCTTTTCATGCAAGTTTAATTTTCTGTTATATGTTAGCAAGTTGTCCTTGCTTAATCTCACACTTAACTTGCAAATTTTATATGGGAATGGTTCATGGTTAATTGACATATCTATTGCAACTTTCCTTTATGTCTTTTATGTGGTGAATGCTCTTTATTTTCAAGCTTTAAAACACATTTTTGTGAGCATTTTCATTTCGGCCATACCCTTAAACGTCCAATTTTGAAGCACTAAAACTTGTCTAAAATTCACCCAACACATCTAAAGACCCACCCGCGGGTCATAACAACACTTAGAAACATTTCTAGGGGCTTCATTCAGCCATCTCCACCATCTAAAACGGGTGGGAGGGAAACAACGGAGGGAAGAGGCGGGGGACCGTCCTCGTGATTTCGTTGGGGAGATCCTTTCCGGGAAGTACTCCTACTGTCAGGGCTGACCGAGGAAGCTAGGGTAAGGACTCGTTGCCTTACTATCTTGAGCACCAGGCAGTCATTTGGCCAAGGGAGGAGGAAGCTTGAAGCACACATCTAGTTTAGGGGGAAGGGACATAAAATTTAATCAATCTTTAAGCAACTCTCTAAACACTTAGTTGCATAGATCACCTTTGTATGTTTGGGGGGTATTAGATGTATGCATAGGCAAACACATTGGTGATAACTTCATTGTTAAATCAATCTTTACTGCAACTTGTTGGTTATGTTTCTAATGTCTATTTGAATATTTGGGCATATAACATTGAATATCTTGTTTATTGATTGTTGTGGTGTGAGTCAAGAAAGTGTTGAGTATCCCACTTGGGGAGGCATCACTTTCTTTGATTCTTAAGTGCTTTGTGTGGTGGCCAGTGAAGGCGGTCCAATAGAGTAAGTGCTATTGGGGCATGCTTGGAAAATTGTTGAACACTTACTTTGTATCTTTGTATATTGTTGTATCTTTGTGAATGGTGTAATTATTGTAACAATTAATATTCTTTTGTAAGTAATATAACTTTGGGTTTGTGGGTAGTTTAACTTAATTTACTTTGTAAACTTATTGTAACGAACCACCCTCAAACAGTAGTCGACCCCATTGCCCAACCTTAGGCACTAGTCTTAGTTGACTTAGGGAAAGGGCTGATTTTCATTTAGAATAGACTTGCACTTGCATTGCTGCTTGAACATCTTAGGCTAGTTTTCCCCTTAGCCTTTTAACAAATTAAAACTAACTCCTAGAACTTTAACACTAAAATTAATCTAGTAACTAGGGACAACCCCCCTTGGCTTCCCTAGGAGTAAGCCTAGAAGGAAGAGGTTCCAGTCAAGGTGACAGTGTGGATTTGGAACTTGGACATTGTGTCTCCGAGGACACACTAAGTGAGTTGGACTTAGCTCACGCTAGCAAGTGTGTATAAGGACGGCAACAGGTCCCATATCAAGTCATGAACTGCTAGCCCTTGGAAAACATAATCATGAAACATACCAACTCCGTGAGTCTCCTGCACATGACACATGGCCTCATCCCGGAATGAATCCATCCTCCAAGCTACTACCAAGATCAACACGACCTCCATCAACTGCACCTGCTGATGCTAGAATGAGGTACTGCAAGACCTCCATGAGACATCCTCAAGAGATGTGCTCTCCCCAACACTGAAGCTCAATGGAAAGTCAAAACAACTTTCCCCTGCAAAGGTCCACTCACCCCTGTCAATTAGAGAAATGCTCAATCCTGCAATCCCCAAGTCCCATGCTAACCTCTGTCGAACATCACCATGCTGGCCCTGCACTACTCTAACCATGACTGTCTGGCCCCTTCATACATACTGGATCCTCCTCTCCTGGATCCTCAAGATGAAATTCCTATGATCATTGGACCTGCTGTCCAGAAACTGCATCTGTAAAGACATCTTTGTAGAAGAAGTACCTGTCCACCCATCTCTATGTCCGATCATGATGATCAAGAGTGAAAAGATGCCTCGCTCTATCGGACAAATCCTCGCAAGCCCAGTCCAAACCAACCCATGGTGGCATATGTGTCTCTCTGGCGCAACTTGGGTAGTAAAACATCCTGCTAGCCAAATGAACACCTGGATCCCATGGTAAACTTGGAAGTTTATCACTTCCAATCTCCTTTAACTGCTCTTGTGTGAGACTGATCACTGTCAGAAGCCCTATGTGCTCATCTTCTATCACCTGGCCTATGATTCTCACCATCACGCACCAAGTCTCAACTAGTTGCCTATGACGATCCACCTCTATCCGGCTGGATGCTGTAAAGATACTCATGTTAGGTGGTCTCGACCTAGCCACTCCCCATGTCCTCAGCCACTGTCTATCTCTCCTCATGTTGTTGTCCATGACAAAAGTGTCAGGAAAGGATAACAAAGGCATCTATAGTTGACCGTAGGGATGAAAAATACCACCTGCCTTCGCCAATCGCAAGGATTCGACCAAAAGCATGTCTACTAGTACCCATGAAAACTGCTCGTCTGTAGTCATCACTAAATCCCAATCATCAGGTACAACCGGAAGTAACTCCTCTAAGTGTTGCTCAACCAACCTCCATCTCTCATCTCCCCTGCAACTGCTGAAATGGTGAAGGTGATCTCTCACAACTATGGGCTGCTGCAACGGAGTGACATCTGCATACTCCCCTATGTGTATCTCCTCCATGTAAGGCAATATACCTCTTTGAATCTCACCGTACATCTCGGTATGTCTCTGTGAGCTACCACTCCTCACTGTATGCTCTGGCATACTCATATTGTCTCCCGTAGACTCATGCTGCATCGTAGATCCTAGGCGTACTGCTGGATCAACCTCTACATGGAGGTCAACCGCTCTCAGCACACAAATGGAAGTGTCCTCCATCAACTGGTGCTCCTCTGCTAGATCACCAACATCTCCTAGCAACATGACTGAATGATATATCTGAGTGTCTACTAAGACAGATGAAGTGGATCTCTGACAAGAGCCTCGTCTGACCTAGACTTTGATTCTTGAAGGGTTGTCTGTGTGCCTCTCAAGAATCCTTGAGTGCTCTCCAAGTCCTAAGTAAGTCTATCCACCTCCAACTCCTGCTCCCTCAGAGCCTCATGATACATCTCACCAATCCTCAATAGGTAGTCCCTGTCAGTCAACAACTGCTAGTAGTCAGTCCTCATCAGAGATACTCTCTTCCTGAGAGTATGAAAATCATCCATGGAAAATCCCCCATCTGAACTACCATGTGCCACTGATGCTCTCCAACAGTAATCTGCCACCAATGTATGGGTGTCATCAATGTGCTTAGTGGTTGTTCTGATCATATCCTCGCTGACTCTTAGTTGTCTTGCTAAGTGATGTGACTCCTGATCATAGTCATGTTGAGGTGCCACCTCATATCTCTCACTGCTGGTGTCAGTCTTGCTAGTATCAATTCTGGAATCCCCAAAAACACTCTCTGCATAAGATAACGTGATGAATTGCCCACTGTCTACTGTGCTGCTGGGTCCTCCTATATGCCACTGCACCCCATCACTAGATGCTATCTCCCTCTGCATCACACTGTATCATACGTGAGCAGCTGTATCCTCCTGTGCACTCACCCGGCCACTATCATCTGCGCCTGGGTCCCATATAGATGTGTCCAGACACGTGCTATGGTCATCCTGACTAACAAGGAGTGCATCCTCATCACTGCAGGCCAATCCTGAAAGTAAGTGCTCCATCAACCTGTCAGTCTCCACAACCTACTCAACTAATGGAATCTCCATAATCTGTGACTCAATCTCCTCATGTTGGTGTGTGAATGTAAGATCAACTGTCTACACGTCATATGTCTCTCCCTGGATCTGTGGATCCATGTGTCCATGTCATGCATCCCTCACACCAGCCTCCTCCATCATATCCGACATACTACTGGTATCCTCATGTGATGTGGCTGTCATAGGTGTCTGGAAAGATGACAAATGTGTCACGGCCACCATAGGAAACTGGTCATCTATAGGTGCTAACACGTGTGAGTCCTCACTAGTGTCACCACTTTGTTGGGGTGTAAGGTCATCAACAATATGTGATATGTCTGCTGCAATGCACGTGTTGTCATCCTGCTCCTCCGACTGTCTATCCACTACACAAAGGTCACCATCCTCCTCAAGCGTGCTAGTATCATCAGACACTGTGCAAGAGTCACTATCACTAGCCTTTGTGCAAGAGTCACTATCATCATCACACTGCCCCAAATCAACATATATCGCTCCATCCTCACACACCTCATCATCACTGTCATAGAGTGCCTCAATAATGTGCTTCTGATCCTTACCCCTGCACCTATGATCTGGTTCCCAAGGAGCCTTGCAACTATTGCAAAGCTACGTGCTCCTAATGGGCGTGGGGTCTCTTTGTTCTTCCCACCTTCTACGATCTCTGGCTCTCTTTTCCTCTACTAAGATGATCCAGTGTAGAGCCTCATCTTTGCTCCAACCGGGATATCTTAGGGCTACATACTGTGGGAAGGTTATTTGGGCCGTAGTTTCCTTGCTAAGGGCAGTATATTTTATCTCCAAGTATGTTATCTCAAAGCATATCTCATCCATCTCTCCTTATGGCTCTGTATGCATGTGCTAATTCCCACTGGTTGGCAGGAATCTAATCTCTGATACCACTGTAATGTTCCCAAGCCATTATGCCAGGAACATCACGGTTTTGGGTGTCTTTTAAACCTTTTCTGGTTGTGGTATTTTGTCGAACACTTGGCTGATTTACTTGTTTGTATGTGTTTACTTGCAGGTTGGCCTCTGGATTTTGGCCTTAGGGTTTACTGATGATTTTAATATATGTTTGTAGTAATAAACAAGAATATGCAATCATGGAACATACCTCAACCATATACAAGATCAACAATATGATAGACAAGCCCAAAACACTGCAGATCTGATCTTTATTTCATAACAATAAGCAAGAACCTGATACAATGAGATGCCAATATGGAATGCACATCAGATGGCTCCAATAAGGACAATAGAAGGTAGGAGCTGCTACAAAATGCTCCAATAGAAGATGCCACGAGCCTCCCAAGGCCGAATACTCACTGAAGACCACTGCAATAGTAGATCTTGGCCGTAAGAGATGTTGAACCCTCAAGCTGGAAGATGCCACGTCCTGTTGAAACCCTGAAGACCCTCAATAATTCAGCCCTATTGTCAAAGACCTCCAAATGCTATGTTGAATATGCCGAACTGTAGATCAGGATGAGTAGAATCCCCTCTTGAAATATCAGACTGAAACACCAAGGGAAACTCCTCCAAATGTTGAATCCTCCTATGGAGTTGTGCCCTCCTAAAACTGCCAAACCCTAGAATTTTGGCCCTGATGAAGGAGGCCTCCAAATGCCCTAAAACTTGGTAGAAAGATAGATCGGGACACTGCAAGTCACTAGGTGAAGTCTCGGGGTCAAATCTGTTGTATAACCTCCTCAAACGAAATAGATCTGAATCTCAAATTTGCCCTCCTCTCCAATTCGTCCAATGCATCCAATAACCCAAATTGCCCATGAAACTCCTCCAGAATGCAGTAGATCTAACGACCAAGCCCCTACAATGAAAACCCAGGTGTTAGAATCTATTGAAGCCCTTCCAATCCCTTGGAACGAGCTTCCCTCAAAGAATGGTGTGCCCCCCTTGCTGGAAACCCCCAATGGTGTGCCCCCCTTCTCTTCTTGTGCCTGTGGCTGGTGTAGAACCCTCCTGCACTAATGTAGATCCGAACTAGAATGGTGTGGAGAAGTATTGCATCCCCGAGACCAAGCTTGGGACAAGCTAGGTGGAATCTTTGACCACTGAATCGTCCTCTAGGGTTTGTTAAGTCAAAACCCTCAAAACCCCCAAGAGATGGGCCCTCTAGCTAGAAGCCAGATATCAAAATGATAAACATACATGAATGAATGAATAGAGGCCCTTGCCTTTCCTTCATACTTCCTGCTCACCTTCTTCCTCCAAAGTGACTTTCATTTTATTAATATTTAATTAATTAATTACATCACTTTAATTAATTAATTAACCTTTTTACCCCTGAAAAGCGCCTTATCGCTCTTTGTGGCTTCCCTGGCCACTAAAAGTCACTTCTCACCATCCCATCCTGTAGAGTTGCTCCTCCCGATTCCAATGAGCTATTACACTGAGAGGTTCCTCCAAGTAATGTGCCCAAAATGACCTCTTCAGTGAATTTACCTAACTTATAGCTCAAAATACTCAAAACCATGGAAATCGTCGGAATACAACGAAACCAAGGCCAACCTATGCGAAATGGATCATAATGATGAAATGGGATGAGCGATGCAAGTCGGACCCCAAAATGCCTCTCAATAATCCCTGTACTCGCTATAACATCCATCTAGCTACTCTGGTCATCATAAACCTCAGCAATGTGATGATTTCCAAAAGTGGGGACATTACATGAAGTGATCTCCGATGATGAGGAGGAAGAAGATTTCGGCCACATACAGAACATGGAGGCAAATCCACCTCAGTTGGATGCCACTGAGAATGAAGATGAGGAGGATACAGGTTTCGACCTTACAGTAGATAAGAAGGTTACTATAGCATCCATTAGTGGGGTGCCCAAATTCAACACCTTCAGGATGAGAGGAATATTACAGGGACATAAGGTTTATGTCCTCATCGATGGGGGTGCTTCACACAACTTCATTGATTCAGCCTTGTTATCCCCCACTTTTAGGGATAAATAGGAGATCATGTCTTGAGGCCCACAAGTCCTAGACATGGAGTACCGAGAGCAGGATTGACTTTAGCATGGCCCTAGAGGGCCCACCTTTTCTTTCTTCTAGCGTCTTTGCTTGTCAGCAGTAGCAGCATCCATCACCATCGACTTGGTCCTATGTCAGAGATGGTTCTTGCTCCATGAGGTTATTAGTCCAGGTATCATGGTATGTGTCACTTTGATCATCAAAACCATTGAATGTATGCATCTGATTCCTTTTATTTCTAACAACTGCTTGGATCTTACACTTGCCCACTTGACCATGTTTGGGGGGGTTGACAGGTTGCCCTAGCAAGCCTGTGTCTGTAGGTTTTGGTTTGCCACTATGGGGATTTCTGAAAATCCATCGTCTGCTCCCATCATAGCACCACTGTTTCATCTTGTTTCCCGCTCACTTATCCCATTCCACTTGTCCAGGCACTGGGTTGACCTATTTTCAGGACTACACCTTATCTCATGGGAAGAAGGGGCTAAAGGCCCAAAAGGTAAAAGCAAGCTGGTAAAAGACAAAAGCCTAAAAATAAAACCTCGAGATGCTTCGCCCAGGGATCCCCAAGAAAGCAATAAAAGGCTTCTTAGCAAGAAACAAGAGGGACCCAGAAAAATAATAAAACAAGACCTAACCAGAGGATAGGGGGTCTCATCACGAGCCAACCTATTAGGTCCATGGGCACCTAGCAGTATGACATTGCCACCAGCTGGTTGCCACACCAGGGCAGTGACTCTTGGTTGCATGGCGAAGGGAAAGGGGGTCTCATCACGAGCCAACCTTCTCATTTCTGTGAAAGTACTTGTGGGTAACGCTACCACCACTGGTCACCACGCGAGCGCAATGTCCCCTGATTAGCTCTTGAACAAAAAAAGAAAAAGCAATAAAAGATAAAAGAATGAAAAGAATAAGAATAAAAGGCAAGAATGGGCTTGGAAAGAATGCATCCAGGACAGGTACAACTCGCCTTCTAACAAAGGCACCCACAGGTAACATTTCTTGCATTCTTGGCCCTCATTGCACCCAGATGCTTGGATTTCCCTTGACCACATCACCCACTTACATGGCTTGGATGAGGTCTCTTCCGGGAACTTTCCTTTTCCAGTGGACACTAGCCCAATAGGGCGCCTTGTCCTTTTCTCCAGATTTGTATTGTAGGCTTGTGTAACGTCTTTGAGCTATCAATTGATGTATTAGGGATTTTATGCACATGTTTAATAATATTGATGGTGAGATGTGATTGACATTGCTATGATCCCTGTGACTGATGAGCCCCTGGAGGGCGTAGCTTTTGATGTGCAGGACCATGCCCGACAGACAGGTGCCATTTGAACCGGTACACATGGGGAGATGAACAGTTCGGACCTCCATGGCGCTGAAGAGCCCATCAGGTGGATGTTGAGACCCCATCAGGGGGCAGAGACAAAACAAGGATGGATTAAGGCTTTGCACCAGAGAAGAAGAGGACATTCCACCAGAGGCACTTTGGCAAAGCTTGACCTAGGGGGATTGACCCTCTTTCAGTGGAACGTTGGCCTTGGAAGGCCTAGGATGTCACCCATGATGACCATGACGTCATCTAGCCTATTGGATGTCTTGGGAGGCAGACTGGGCAGTATTGGCACGTGTGGCATGATGGAGGAGCCCAAGGAGGGCTAATGTTTTGCTCCAAGATGCTACATTTGTCCTAAAAGGGGCTAACGTCTCCTTTGGAGGGGCTTGATGTCTCTTTTTAGCTTGATTAGGGTTTTGATTTAACATTTTAATGTAAAAACAATATGATTTAGTATTTTGGCCATGTCGGCTTTTACATGACCTAAAATGTAAATTTAGGTCATGATACTGTATAAATGAAGGATTTTCACCTTCATTTTTTTATCACAACTTACTCACTCCTTAAGGAGGTCTGAAATTTGTGCCCTCTCTTGGGTTATTAGCTGATTTAGTGATGCGCACTTGTTGAAGGAGGATCGTTTTGGCATAGTTAGGCATTTCTCTTAATGGAAGGTGCTACAACTAGGGTTTGCAATGCTTTTTCTTGGTGATATGTAAGTATTTTTCTGCAAAACTTCTTGAATGAATGGTTGTAGTTTTATTTCTTGCATATGTTTATAATTTTTCTGAACAAAACCCTAGGTGACAAGCACACAAGTAGGTCCTTGTCTCATGTCCCCATTGAGAGAATTTTCAGCCATTGATTGAATAAAGAGAGAGCCTAGCCGTAGCTACACTCTCATTCTCTCTTCATTTATTGCTAGCCGTACTATCTATAAGATAAGAAGAAAGAGACGCCCCAAAGCCTAGGTTTTCTACACTTTGGGTCGATTTTCCTAGGATTTGCTGGTAGAGCCTTGTTGTAGCAACACTTTGCTTCATCAAACCCTCTAGTCTTGGTTTTATGCTTCATCATCAGTTAGTCGTGATTGTCACCGAGTTAAGGAAGGAGGAGAGAGCACCAAGGCCTAGTTTTCCTACACCAAGGTGAGCCTCTCTCCCCTAGGGTTTTGACTTTGAAGCCTTACCTTAGCAACACCTTGTTGACCGTCTATTCAGCTAGGGGGTCAACTCATGTGCCATGAAGATATGCATCATCAGATGCAAATATGTTGAAGACAGTATTGGTTCTACTTGAGCATTTTATGCTCCAGCAAAAAATTTTGTAAATGAAATTTCCGCACCCCTGCGTGGGTTAATAATGTAATAGGTCTGCATGGACCATAGTTAGGTCAGGTACCTTGGGATGTTTTCATTGGAAGAGTTCTTTTCACCGAGGGTTTTTTATCCTCAGGTTGTCAATTGGGCTTTTCAGCCTGGTTGATTTCCCATGAGTTTTTCCCTCACACATGCAATAATTCCTCCAAAGTGGTGAACGACGTTCTAATGTTCTCATCCTTTGGTAGCTATTGTTTAGGAATGATGTAAATGACCATGCTAGACATTGTAGAAAGTTTCGCGGAATTTCGTCGAGTCTAGATAGGTTTTTTTTAATTAATTAAATTTAATTAATTTTCCTAAGGTTGGAATTTTAATTATTTAATTAATTAAATGTTTTTGAGCAAATATTGTAAAAACTGGGTCTTTGGGTTTTTGATAGGGGTATTTGTGCTCAAAAGAAATGGAATGGCACCCCCTACACCCATAGACCAAGTTTCAGCTTAGTCGGACAAAGTTTGCTATCCATTTGTCCACCCGGAGTCAAAGTCAGTCAAAACAACGATTTTAATTGCTAAGTCAATTTTTGTAATTTTTGTAAAAAGAGTTAATGGGTTAGTTTGAAGGTGGATTGGAGCAAGAATGAACCTCCCTTACCTACCCAACCCACCTTACCCACTTAATACACCCCCCAACTCACTCCCCCTCTCACTTTACCTCACGCCCTAGGGGGATTTGCGCCCCCCTCACACCCAAACCTTCAACATTTGCTTTGATATGTTGTGTGGGCCCCTCCCATAAGAGGTGCGCCCTTCCTAGCCTCACACCTCACTCATCCATGGACCCCACTTGCCATCTCACCCATCCATGTGATGGATCCTCACCAAAACCCTAAACTAGTGCGCCCCCCTTCTTGAGATTGACTCTCTTGCTTGGGATTTGACACTTGGAGCTCATCCAAGTGCCTTCACCTTGCCTCTTGAGGTATAAAGGAAGCCCCTCCTCACTCTTTTTCCTCACCATTCTTTGAGCTAAAGTTATGCTACAGGATTTTCGCCCCACCCATTCTTGCTCTTGCCATCTTCACTCAAGCTCATTTTCTCTTGAGAGCATTGGAGCAAGTATTTGCTGCAAGGTTCTCACATTTGGTTGGATCTAATAATAAGAAGCTTTGGAGGTTTTGGATCATTTCATGAGTATTCTGATGTGCTCCATCTATTGAGGTGATATTGTGTGAATTTATGCATTGGTTTTATGGTGTAGTTTTCTTAAGCAAAGTATTTTGTTTGAGTAGATCAATAGATAGTATTGTTTGTTGATCTATATGTGTAGGATAGTTGGTATTGTGAAGTAGTTCATAGTATTCACTTATCTTGCACATTATTCTATTGCCATATCTCACACGGTGCTTAATTTTTGCAGATTTTGCTTCTAAGATAGTGGTTGGAAGAGCCTCAACAAGGGGGTTTTCAACCGACATCTTCTTGCACTCCTTACTTCCATTTTAGATCTGATGTATTTCTGTTTCATTTCATCATAGATTGCTGTAGCTAACTCTCTTAGATAGGTTAAAATATTTTCATTTTAAATTGGAGATTTTATGTAAAAAAAAAATGTGTAAAAACAGAATTTTTTTAACGTTTTTTTTGTGTTGTGCAGCATTTCCAGCAAGCATTTGTTTGCTGGTTTTTGCAAATTCTTACTAGGGACAAGGGGAAACGCTGCCGAAATCCACTCTCACAACACCCCCAAAAGGCTCCATCAAGTTGGTAAAGAATCTCTTTCTTTCTCTCTTTGTTTCTATCATTGTAGCAAACCCTCGGGAAGTTCCCTTGAGGCTTGCATTTTACTTTCCATTTTCAGCCATTGTAATCTATTTTCTGTAAGTAGTTAGTTGCCTACACCTTGGGAGAGTGATTGGCCCAGCCAACCCCCCAATATTGTTGGGCTAGTTTAGTTTTCATTTCAGCAAGTTCTTTATTCATTTCCCCACTTGTCATTAGAACAAAGTTGTGTGGTAGGCTTGTCTAATAATCATCATATTCATTTTATTTTTCCAACCCTCCTTGACCAACATTGGTAGGCTTGCCTCCACCTTGGTCATTGTGAGTGGTTTGCTCTAATTCTTTAATTTTTGCTAAATGTTAGTTGCCTACACCTTGAGAGAGTAATCCCCCAAATCGTGAGGCTAAAGGAAAATATTGTTTGATGATCTACATTATATCATGGGTTAAAATTATCTAGAGTAGTCATCATACATCTAATCTTTATTTCCTTTCATTATTGTTCTTTCACATATGCTTATCATGTATTATGGTGTGATGCTTTAGGATCTATCTTAAGTAGTGCACTTCATTCATTTCTTAAGGCATTGGGCCATTTATCTCTTTCAAGCTTATGTGGTAAACTAAATGGTTTAGGATCTTGATCTTTACTTTGCCAAGTATTTCCCTTCAAGCATATCTTTTTTGACCTAGCATACATGTGGATGAATGATTAAAATCTTAAAGTTTTATTCTTGTTATCATTCGGCAAGTTGTTCTTGCCTTTTTCTTTTTGCAAAGTTATATGTCACAATGATGAATGGGATGCTATGTTAATGGTTTTTATCTTATGAGCTTTACATTCATGTTATCTTAAGTTTATGGGCTAAATTTTTACATTCTTAGCACTTCATTTCAAGCATTTTCAGTTTCGGTTTTGGGCCTAAATCACAATTTTTGGACATCTAAAATACTCCTAAAACACTCCAAACACACCTAAAGACTCACCCGCGAGTCATAATAACTTTTTAGACAACTTAGAATAGCCTAATTCAGCCATTTCCACCATCTAAAACGGGTTTGAGGAAAACAACGGAAGGAAGTGGCGGGGGACCGTCCCGTGACGCTCCAGGAGGGTGTCATTTCCGGGAAGTACTCTTACTGTCAAGGCTGACCGTGGAAGCTAGTGTGGGCCTCGTTGCCTTACTATCTTGAGCACCCGGCAGTTATTTGGCCATGGGAGGAGGAAGCTTAAGGCTCCAAACATAGTTAGGGGGAGGTGTTGACCACCTATTCAACTAGGGGGTCAACTCCATGTGCCATGAAGATATGCATCATCAGATGCAAGTATGTTGAAGACAATTTTGGTTCTACTGGGCATTTTATGCCTCCAGCACAAATTTTTGTAAACGAAATTTTCGCACCCCTGCGTGGGTTAATAATGTAGTAGGTCTGCATGGATCATAGTTAGGTCAGGTACCTTGGGATGTTTTCATTGGGAGAGTTCTTTTCACCGAGGGTTTTTTATCCTCAAGTTATCAACTGGGCTTTTCAGCCTGGTTGATTTCCCATGAGTTTTTCCCTCACACAATAATTCCTCCAAAGTGGTGAACAACGTTCTAATGGTCTCATCCTTTGGTAGCTATTGTTTATGAATGATGTAAATAACCATGTTAGACATTGTAGAAAGTTTCGCGGAATTTCATCGAGTCTAGATAGGTTTTTTTTTTAATTAATTAAATTTAATTAATTTTCCTAAGGTTGGGATTTTAATTATTTAATTAATTAAATGTTTTTGAGCAATTATTGTAAAAACTAGGTCCTTGGACTTTTGATAGGGGTATTTGTGCTCAAAAGAAATGGAATAGCACCCCCTACACCCATGGGCCAAGTTTCAGCTCAGTCGGACAAGTTTTGCTATGCCTTTGTCCACCCGGAGTGTCAGTCAGTTAAAACAACAATTTTAATTGCTAAGTATGACATTGCCGAAATGTCAATAATTGTAATAATGATTTAGATGATGTGAAATGTTGAAATGATGGTTAGAGAGAGACTCCCTAAGCATAAAATAACCCTCCCAACCTTTTCCAACCTATTCTAAACTCTTTCCCACCTTCTACACTCAAAAATCATGCCCCCCTAGGGGGATTGACGTTTTTCCTTGGTGGAAGTTGTTGTGACTTATTTGGGGCCCCCTCTCATAAGTTAGGACTCCGTTTGACCCCCACATCACCTCCTAGGATGATCCCACTCCTTTTCTTTCATTAATCTCCCTCCATTCCTTCATTTTCACCTTTTTTTTGCTCCCTCCAAGAGCAGTTACGCCCCCCTCTTCTAGAAACTCCACAAATGATTTTTTTTTTTAATTATTTGAAACCTCTCACCTTCCTTGGCATCAATCCCAAGGCCTCCCACACCTCTTTGCTTGATCCCAACACCTCCTACATTTTTCTACACCCTAGATGGTGTGCCCTAGCCTTGAGATCTACTCATTTGCTTGGTGGTGGACACTTGGCTTAGATCCAAGAGA
>JASDQU010101975.1:34724-48159 GCA_032191745.1 Picea mariana
CACCCTTACATGGTATATACATGAGCAAACTTTGCATATTTTCTCTCTAATGGTTTAAACTTTAGAATCATGGTTTGGAATTTTTTAAATATATTTTTTCATTAAAATTCTAATATTATAGTTTTTAGTAAATAAAGTCATAAAATTCAAACTAGTTTGATTCCAAGCCGAGTCCGAGTCGAGTTCGAGTCCAAATTTTAAAACATTGGCTACGCCACGCTAAGGACAACATTGACTAAGCAACAAGGTAAAAATTTAACATTCCCTCTTTGCAAGGAAAGTGTTCTCCACCAAGCCAAGTCTCTCCCTTAACATCTCAAACTTCAAGAATCTTCAAGGTGTACTTTCCTTGCTCGAGGAAGACCTCATCAGCGAACATGTGCTTAGAATCAATCATTGATTCCACAATGAGTTTTGGAACTGTCTCCYGGAYATCAAACTCCTTTGTCATGGTATCCCACCATACCTACTCTTTAGTTGCTTCCTTACAAGTGGAAGGTTTTGTCATACAAATAGAAGTCATTAATGAAACCTAAGTTGGAAACTTTTTAAGAGGATAAATCACCCTAAATGTAGCTTTAGGTGATCGCACTTGTTCTTGTGCCTCCTGCAATGTCTAGGTAAGCCATCTCGGCTTCCTAATTGAATTGGATGGTACTGGAGCATTAGTTCCTTCACCGAAGCCTTTGATGATCTAAATCTAATTTCTCCTCTTCTACAGATCAACCCTTGGGACAGCAAGTTTTTCTCCCTCCTCAACCTCTACTAGAGATTCTTGAAACTTAGAGGATTATCCATTCTCATGAAAGTGAACATCTCATCTTACCACTGTCTTCCACTATGCCGGAATATAGATAGGATAAGCCTTATAGTTCTCACTGTAACCAACAAATCTACCATTGACACTCAAGGGTTCAAACTTAGTCCTTTTTTTGTCAGGCACATGAATATAAACAAGTCAATAAAATGCACAAAAGTGTGATACTTGAGGTCTCACTAATAAAGGCTTTCTCTAGAGTCTTGTCCTTCAATATGTTGTCAGGACATCTCTTCAAAATGTAGACGAGTGTATTGCATGCCTATGTCCAAAGACTCATGGGAAAATCCATGTCATGGATCATCACTTTGGTTGTCTTAATGATAGGTTGTTTCTTCCTCTCTGCAACCCCATTCTGCTGCAAGTTGTAAGGTATTATCAACTCCCTCTTGATCCTTGCATCCCTAGAAAAGGTAACAAAGTCTTTGGAGATGTACTCTCCTTCATTATCGGACCTTGGCACCTTTATCTTTTGCTTGTTGATTCTCAACCAAGGCCTTGAACTCTATGAACTTATTGAACACTCCGTCCTCAATCTTCATAAAATAAATCCAAGTCTTTCTAGAGGAATCATCAATAAAAGAGACATAGTGTGAACCTAAAAAAACAAGATTCATCGAATTTCACCAATGAATTTTGAAATTTGGCAAATTTATGGCTAAAAATGAAATTTGTTATGGTTTAGCCAATAAATTTGCCCATTTGAACGAGTTGAATGATTTGGAAAGGCAGTTTTATCATTTAATACGACCATGTTTTAATTAAATTTGTATTTTTGCGTAAAAGGAATATAAATGCTTTCCACTCTCCAACACAACCTGGTCGGACATTCATCATTTTCCATTGCTCTCGATGCCCATGGTTATAGTCAAACTTCCTTCCCCTGATACAACTTACTTAGCCTAACATGTGACCTATAGTATCCATAGCAAACATGACTCTCAGGTCGCAGTGAATATTGGACACGATTCTCAGATAGCAAACACAATTGTTATGTAGCAGAAGTGATTATTAGACATTAGTAGTTATTGGTATTGGATTTTGTTCTCGGATTCTCAGAATAGATATGTATCCTCATTGCTCAAAATCATTATTGCTCACTTCACATTGCTTAGAATTGTTATCGTTGTGCCTCTCATATTCATGAATCATAGTGAAGGTTGTCCGAGGATTAGATTTTATCATTGATTCATAATGTTAAAATGTTTAATGTGAGCATGGGATTTCATTATAATTTAAATGTTTAATAAGACAAGGGATTTTTTCATAAAATTAATTTTTCTTCTTATATTTTAAGAATATAAAAACATGTATATGGACAAACCTAATGGCGAATCTTATCTGAATATCATTGAAAAATTCTTTTTTTTCCGAATTTCATTGTTGCCAAATTCAAACCGAAACCTACACACCATGTGGCATAGTAGATATAAACTACCTATCAAGGAAGCTGAAGACTGATCAGTCCACGTACCTATGAATGAATCGGATGAAGAATCTCTCTTGATCTGTGCTTGCTACTTGGGAAAGCAGTGTTAACATGCTTATGGAGTGCACAGCTCTTGCACACTCCTCTCTTCTAGATCTTGAAGTCCAACGATCCCTGCCCCTGCACCATGTCCTTCAAGAGTGCTAGTGCTCCATAGTGCATGTGACCGAATTGCTTGTGCCATAACTCGCACATATTGTCACTTTCATACACTAAAACGCCATGCTTCAATAGATCTGCTAGATGCTTCGCTCATACTCAAATCCAAGGGCAACACCTAACCAAGAATAGCCTTTTCCAGATTACTTGCAATAACACACTCCATGAAAAGATGCATACTCTAATAGCTAACAGCCTCTTTTTAGCTAATGTTCCCACTTTAGCTTATGTCTTACATGAAGAATAAGTTATAACTAGACTTTACATGAAGCTTCGTGAGCCAAATAAAAGATCTGACATAAACTTTATCTAAATATAAAGTCCATTACCTAACAAAAGAAAATTATAAAAGACTCAAATGTCTTACAAAGTAGTAACAACAACTATCTATCACTGATGCGGTTATCTTTCGACATCATAAGCAGGACACAACTGGTAAATTTTTAGGCTAAGTTCTCTAATTCATCCTTCATGTCTATGATCAAAGTTAGATATCAAAACAAGGGCACAACTTGTAAGTTTGTAGGTTAATTTTTTACTTCACCCTTGATGACTATGATCATAGATTTTCCTTCATATGCCCCTTGCTTGTGTAGTTCTTCCCACGTATAAATCATGTATCAGATCATTGAAGTTCTCCCATCTATTTCTCCAACTATATGCCAAAATTACCGTGTGAATTTATCTGTCCCATGAGAAATGAATTTGGCAGCCTAGCAAAACTTTACCAGTGTGAGATTTGCATCATAATTTTGCAATAAAATAGGAATTCTACAAACACTCAAACAATTGGCAGCCAAAGAAAGTCAATGTGTGGAGAAGATATCTAACAAACCAATTAAAACAATAATAAGCATATCTGAGTGTAAAGTCGAGAAGCTCAAATTTGGAGCACAAATCCAAACTACCAAAAAACACGATGCTACATTGAAGAAATATAGAATCCCTTAATTATCAGGTTTGTAGAGATCGAATATACATACATGAAAGCTGGAATTTTTTCATGTTGCCAATAAATTTAAAACGGAAAAAACAAAAAAAAAAAGTCTGCAACTGATTGGGACTGCTTTAGAAACTACAAAGTGGTGACATGAATATTGATGGATGAAAAATGATGGGGAACATAATTTATGCTAATCCAATACTATCTCACAGACCTCGGTCTGCCTATAAAACAGGATACATATATAAATCCATATTCATATTGACAAGTCATAACCTCCTATGTTTCTTATCTGTACCTCTTACCACCACCCATGAGAACTTACACCCAAAAATCTTGAGTTTATTCCTTCATGTGTAAGCTAAGTGTTAACCCCCAGATTTGCTCCTTTGCAAACTGGATGGTTAAGAGCCAGCCTACTCCATCAGGCTGGTGTTCAGAGTTTTGATTACAGAGAYAGCTTTGCTTGAGCCAGGGTTGGTTCCCATTGAGTCCAGGTATAGGGTTGGTTCAGTGATGTGTTCCTGATTCAAAGACAGATATTTCACAGGTTTTCATYAGATTGGAGAGAGTTTGTATTTTTAGCAGTATTCCTACATACTTGGACTAGAGCACTGAGGTACTTTACTACACTCTCTCACCTAGTCAACTAAACGTATGGACACCTCACTCTACATTTCACGGTACTTCACTCAGACTATCTCCAGTTGGATAGTGCGCATGAGAGGAGATCTCCACTCATCTCATCAAGGCGCATGGCTTTCCTTCACATGATTAATTCGACCTCAAAGGCATTAAAAGGGGGGGTCGCGATGATTTAAAGGTCAGATCTTCTTCAGCAGCAGCATACTCTCTCACGTTCTCTCCTCTCTCTTCTAGCTTCTACATTCTTGTGCAGGAAACATCATTGTATCGGTTCTGTATCTATCTCTTTGGCGCAATCAACCTTTTGATTTATGCAGAATAAAACTTAGTTATGCTCTTATCTGGCTCTCGAAGTTTGATGGTATTATGATTATTTTTGTGCAATGTTTTAGGAGTTCTAGGCCTTTTCTTTGGTGATTAGTCCACATTTTAAAGCGTCTTTCTTCTCTTATCACTGCTTAAGGCTAACGTTGAAGGAAATTCCACCAACATTTATAAAATCAACTATTGTAACCGCTTTGGCTGTTTTAAACGCAGACCAAACATCCTTTCTTGTACTGTTTTTATTTGTGTTTTATTGCAGATTTACAGGTTAGAGGCAGCGCAGGAAGAGTTAGGGACACCCCTGAGGTTGGCAAGCACCAGCCCAAACAGAGAGGAGAGCTGCTGGTGACACATTGAGCAGATTTTCCTAAAAATTACATTAGTTTCCCTTGCAGATTTTTCAGAATCATTTCAATTTTCAACCGTGTGGAAATTAGTGCTAACACTAAGCTAGGGAGGTTGTATTGTTTTCTCCATGCAAAAGTATTGAGACATGAGGTTTTCAATCTTCAATTCTTCCAAAGCCCCTGAGCTTCTTTTGTAGCTTCACATCTTCGCCTTTGCTAACAATCACGACATGGACTTTGTCCGGTCATTAGGAAGTGACGGATGGCGAGATATTACAATGCTTTTTCACAGACAATATTTTTTTAACATCGAGTGTCTCTTACCTATAGGTTATAATTACCAACAAAGACCTATATCATCTTGGGGATCTTTCTTTTCCAAATTAATTCTACCCTCCAAAGCAAATCTACATTGTCGGTAACTTCCAGCAATTTTCTTTTACAGGGTATTGATAAAAAAATTGTAAGTACACAGCATGACCTCCCAAGCCATGCTGAGAACGTGGTGACCTAATAAGCACTCCCTGAGATTAATCAGCTTAAAATCAAAATCAAAGATCATTTCCATTACATCCTAAAAATTTAAATCTGCTGCTGATGGAACTCGGTTAGGTGGGCTACCTTTATGTGCCCATTAAGCAAGCGAAATTGGGGCTAATTTTTGTTCAGTCAAAGCAATATAAACCTATATGCCAAACAAATTGATCATGAATATTAAGGCTGGAATATAATCCGATGAGAATTAGAGAAAACTAGCAGTAAAAAAGTCTTCCAGACAAAACAGATTAAAACCAAAATTGTGAACTCTGCATTATTAACAGCTTGCCAGACAGACTCAGAAAAGATCTCTGTGAGACTCAAATCCTCACTGAAGAATCCCTGAGATAAGTTATGCAACATGTCCAACGATGTTCGCTCTAAGGAAACCATAGCCTAAATCCAGCCTATTATGCAGTCTAGGCAGGATATGCAAAGACCATTTTGAAGAAGAAAGTGCCCAAGCAGGATATGCATCTGGCACAGCTTCTGTTCCTTAGAAAAGAAATATACTTAATGCGGCAAGTTCAATAGGAAACAACATAATCACAGAAACAATGGCATGAAGTGCACATGGGGAAATGCCATACTAACAGAGTGAAAAGGAAGTGGTGAATAATGAAAACCAAAGAAATTAGAAGCTGAAACTTGTTACAGTAGCGGTCTCAGAACAGAAGAAATCATCAATAATATTAACAGTCATCAAACCAATCAGGTTTGGTAAATTGGAAAAGTTGGGGTGTCGTTATTCCCACCAAGGTTCCAATACCCTGGAGACATAGAAGTAAAGTAAGTTGATCTTGTAGCAAAAAAACCATCTTTTTATCACATACCACAAACATCAAATTTACCGGCCTATACACGGATCTACGTCTGGACCAAGGTTTGCTTGCATCTACCCCTAGAATACACATATTTCAATGACCTACATCTGGACCAAGGTTTGCTTGCATCTACCCCTAGAATACACATCTTTCAATGATCTTAATCTGGACCAGGGTTTGCTTGCATCTAACCCTATAATACACATATTTCAATGCGTTCTGAACAACAAGAGAATAAAAAAGTCCGTTGGGACATTCTGTGGACTGCGGCCCAAGACCACCTTTTTCCCTGAAATAGATATCTAATTGACTAGCTAAACAGTAGATGATCATGTTAAGCTCGTAACAAACATGTGAAAGATTCGGTATGTTGCACAGCCGCCTAAAAAGACATCAAACTTTCAAATGAATTGACTGAAAGACATGATATTACGATTATTCTTTGTTCATAATGAAATGCATAGCATTTTTGAAGAAGCTCCATCCAAACTATTCGATTTCTCCCTTTCCTTATATACTACGAACCTTTATATACTATGAATAGACAAATTCCTCAGAGTCATAAATCTCACAAATCTGATAAGAATCAAGCAGAAATTTTAGGCATAAGCAAAGTTCCACCATGATTCAAGTTTTGTGTATGGTGAAGTAATGCCACAAGATCCAAGTTTTGTGTATGGTGGAATAATGCCACAAGGCTTTTGCTCAATTCTAAGTCAATATAGATCATCAAAAATTAAATCATGGCTCCAAATCGATGTAAACTGCGACTTCATGTATCACCAGACTCTCGCAACCTGAACTAAGATTTCCGGTATCACAGGATTCCTTTAACCGAAGGAAAGTTTACTGCAAGATTAGAAAGTTTACTGCAAGATTAGAGGGCTGAGGGCTCCAGAGACGTGTTCATGTCTGCACCTAGTGGGCCAGGTTACCTGAGTGTCTGGGACGTTTCATACAGTTGGGGCCAGGGACAATTCTTGGGCAAATTTGGGCAAATAGATATCCTAGTCTTGACGTCCCGTCTTAGCTAAAAGATTGTTTCCATGTGGTCTGCCCCATTCAAAAATATGGATGATGAGGCTGGATACAAATCTTTAGCAAATTACCCCTCAGACCTGGTATCTCAGTCCACCTGAGACCTGGTATCTCAGTCCACCTTTGCAGTTTGCAGTGCAGCCCATGGGGCCATTTCTCTAACCATTTCCACCCAAAACTACTAATAATTAAACTAGAGCGAGGTGGCTTTCTGTGGCTAATCCTCGCCTTTGACTATTTCAAGATTCAATAATTTCCAGAAAATAAAGTTAGCTGCTTGAAAATCGACAAGATTGAATTTTATGGACATATTACAAACCCCAATATTCAGCGAGCAGAACATAGCTGTGAAATAAACCCAATACATCTACTCGGCTTGATGCATATCTAGCACAATTTATCCATTGCTTCCTCTCCCATCCAAAATAATAAAATATAATTGGCTGTCAAAACAGAAAAATAATGCAATGAATATACAAAACGTCGAGTAAACATGCCAGTTGCATAATTAATGAGTCAAGGATTCGAACCACTATCGATTCAATATTTCATATTACAACATATTACAAAGTATACATAGAAGAAGGGGCATGGACCGATATCGAACCCCAACGTCTGGCCTGATTAATATCAGGCTTGTTCACAATAAATAACGATGCCCAGAGAGTCCCCGGATAAATAAAATAGGCATGCCCTTAAAATTTCTTGCGGGCATTGGAGATCCGGAGCTTGACGGGAACTGGCCGGCCCTTTCCGGAGCCACCACAGGAGGAGCAACGCTTCATACCGGTGTGGCCACATGTGGTGCAGCCCTGGTCGCCATCGGACCAGCGCTTGCAGATACAGGGAACCCTCCTGGAGCCATTGCAGGTGGGGCATCTGGGCATGGGCACGGCCCCTCCTCCCATCATACTCTTATTGTTATCTGCTTCCTCCATGAGGGATTTGAACATCCATGCTCCAGCTATCATTCCTATTCCCGATGCCACCTGCGACGCCATTACAGCCGGGGACATGGTGCTTCTTCTACACTTTTCTGCCTCTACAACCCAAATGTAAATGCTTCGGTTTTCTTCCCAAACAATCGACTGAATGGATTAATAACTCTGGAAGCCGTCCCCAATTTATACTGCAACCAGTCAAAGTGTGGAATTTTGCCTATATTTTGAGAACGTGATCTTTTGTAAATTGTTAATTAAATAATACGATGGAAACTAAATAAAAGACGGTTGACGCGCAGCTTCTAGAGTCGAAGACGTGGGGGCGTCAAATTTCTTTTGAGCCATGATCTTCACGCGTTAAAATTAAAAATATATAGAAATAAACAGCGCCACTCACTCATGTGATGGACTTTGTCCTTTCATGATTCACCGAACAATCTGAAGGTTGGATTGGTGGTTGTTCCCATGAAATGAATCTAATTCATGCGCTACAGGTAAGGTATATTTAAAGACACGTAACACAATAGTATGAGGACTACAAGTCAAGTAACATCTCTTCTCTTTCGTCTCCAACGTGACTCCTTACATTTTGACAGTTGTACTCGTAAAGGACAGGGTTTCTCTCTCACTCATTGTACATAGGTGTTGGTTAAACGTTTTATCTTTTAAATTTTTTTCTTTGAATTTGGCGATGCAAATTTAAATGGAAAAAGTCACAGGAAAACTTCCAAAAGGTAAAATTTTTAGACTACTGCATTGTACATATATAACCGCCTCATTTTTTTGGTTTTAAACTTGCAACTTTGAAAACTGTTAGTGAGGTTTAATAGTGGTTTTTAAGTTTAGTTGGTGTAATATGTATATTAGTTTAAGGAATTAATTCAAGTAGTTGTTGCAAATGTTGTTGGGCATTTTGTTAGTTGTTGTACACAATTCAAATTCTCCTAAGTACTAGTGTATATCAATGGATTTAAGAATGTCATCCACCAATGTGAAAAAGTAACACTTGAATTTCCTCATTAAAAAAAATTTAAGAAAAAAAAGAAGTTGATGTAAAATGCTTGCTCATAAACATAAGTCAAGCATACAACTTGTAATAGTGTGAATATAACATTCAACTATGTTTATAAATTAGACATGTATGGGGAAGATCATGGGTCACTTCCTGGTATCATCTTAGTATGGTAGTACTAGCCATTTCAATACAAAAATATGATGTGACTTTGATTTCATCATATTTTTGGGAAATTTCAATTTGTTTCCATAATGCATGAGTATTCATGGATTTATATAATCTAGCATCATTCAAAAATATTTCCTTTAGTTTTGTCAATTTTATCTTTTAATTTGTTAAATTATCATAGAGATTTTGAATGTTAAAATCTTCAAATTACCCATCACATGATTCAAGGTTAAGTCTACAAATTATTCTTGTATAGGTAGAGTAAAGGCACTCTGAATGTTAAAGTTTTCGAATCGCCCACATGCCTAAAGGCTAAGTCTACATATTCTTCTTTATCTAAATTAAATTCTTCTTGTGTAGGTGGAGTAAAGGCACTATGAATGTTAGAGTTTTTGAATCACCCACATGCCTAATGGCCAAGTCTACAAAATCTTCTTTGTTAAGCATGGCTAAGTCTACAAATTCTTCTTTCTTTGAATTAAATTCTTCATGTGTAGGTGGAGTAAAGGCACTATGAATGTTAGAGTTCTTGAATCAGCCACATGCCTAAAGGCTAAGTTTACAAATTATTCTTTCTCTGAATTAAATTCTTCTTGTGTAGGTAGAATAAAAGCACTATGAATGTTAAGGTTTTTGAATCACCCACGTGCCTAAAGGTTAAGTCTACAAATTCTTCTTTCTCTGAATTAAATTCTTCTTGTGTAGGTGGAATAAAAGCACTATGAATGTTAAGGTTTTTGAATCACCCACATGCCTAAAGGCTAACTCTACAAATTATTCTTTCTCTTAATTAAATTCTTCTTGTGTAAGTGGAGTAAAGGCACTCTCAATGTTAAAGTTTTTGAATCACCCACATGCCTAAAGGTTAACTCTACAAATTCTTCTTTGTCTGAATTGAATTCTTCTTGTGTAGGTGGAGTAAAGGCTGAATGTTAAAGTTTTTTAATCACCCACATGCCTAAAGGTTAAGTCTACAAATTCTTGTTTGTTAAGCATGGATAAGTCTACAAATTCTTCTTTATCTGAATTAAATTCTACAAATTCTTCTTTACCTAAATTAAATTCTTCTTATGTAGGTGGAGTAAAGGCATTATGAATGTTAAAGTTTTTGAATCACCCACATGCCTAAAGGTTAAGTCTACAAATTCATTTTTGTTTGAATTGGATAGACAAAATTTATTGAAGAATGACCTAAGTCTAATCCTACAAAACTATGAAACAATCAACCTTTTTAAATCCTCAAAGTAATGACTAAGAATAAGTTTGTCTCCTCAATTGGATATGCATAGTTTGTATCATTTATGTTAGTAACTAAATAGATATTGAAAGTCAGGGAAATAAGTACCAAAGGTCAGGGAGAACTTGAATTAAGTGTGAAGGTAAGGCCATTTGCCTTAGCATTATTTAGGGAAATAACTTGACCTAAGTTACGAAAAAGAAAGGGGATAATCTTCTCTCTCTTTTTTAAATATCAACATAGATCCATATGAACTCTGAATCTATTAAGCATCGAGAGGAATAGAATCGTTTGAGGTGTAAAAAAAAATTATCATTTAAGATGGATCTATGCTTAAAAGAAAGTGGTAACAATATTTTTACGTAAATATCACATTTATACTATTTTTGTTTATGTGTTAATCTAGATCTCTTTTTTTTATTTTTCCATATAGCAATTCTTATGTTAAGTATACATATCAAATCACTCTCTTTAATCGCTCTCTTTCATTCATTCATATATAAAGAGAGAAAAATGCATTCATTTATAGAGAGATAGAGAGAGAAAATATTATATATAATGATATTTATATTTATATTTAACTAATATATAGTATTATTATTATTAGCTACACGTATTATTAATTTATTTGAAGCCAACTTGTCATACCACTTCAAATAGTACTCCATATCACGCAAGAGTGAAGAAGACAATAATTAGATATTATGTAGATGATTTTTTTTCCACGAAGAAGATTCAATAACCACATATCCTAGTATCCACCAACTTATTATAAATCAAGAGTTCCACTCTCATTACCAACACTACAACCTTCCTCGACCTCAATTAAAATTGAGAACAAAAAATTGATTGATACATTGATACACCTAGTTAAAATAGTACCAAAATCTCCAACTAACAAACACTCAATGAAAACCAACTAACCAATTACTTTTTTTCCACCAAAAGATACACTTTATATTATAGGAATATAAACTGTTACAAAGCAGACTGAAAGCATGGTTCCCAAAGCCCCTAATACTTCTCATGCCACACCCAGAAAGAGAGAAATGGATGATGTCCAATCTTGTTACATAAACTGTTACCATACAGACAGATATCAAGATTCCCAGAGCCCCTAATACTTCCCATGCCACACACAGGAAGAGAAAAAATGGACGTTGTCCATCCCTGTTGCATAAACCGAGAGCTTCCCTTCTCATAGAATCTCCTCAACACAACAGAAAAAGCTTCCAATTGGGAAACCCCTAGCAGTGTGTCCCTTTGCAAAAACAACAGTAGCACGCTTGTTGATCACTAATACACTCAAAGGACTAATATAAATTTAAGAACTGGTGAGGTCCTTCATGGCCAACTTCAACCTAAAAGTATTCGATCGATCCTGGATTTTTTATCATGGCCAGTTTAGATAATCTATCTGCCTCTGAATTATCTTCCCGAAAAATATGCTTGAATGAGATTCTTTGAAATTTTTTTATCAATTCTGTGAGTCTTTCCTTCCAGCATACCAATGCTATCACCTGTAAGCAGCCCTTTCCACATAACTAGTCAATTACTATCTTAGAATTCCCCATGACCGAGAGATTTGAGATAGTAAGGCGAGAAGCCAGGGTTAGTACAACCCAAGCTCCCATCAACTATGATTGGTTATTAGTCCCCGGACCGCAGTTTATTAACCAATGGATAGTCCTGGACTCATTGATTTTGAGAATTCCACCTGCTCCACTGTTGTTCCCTGTTGCAACCGTTGCACCATCGAACCAGCCTATCGGCCCATCCCACACCCATCTCACCGCCTTTGTCCTAAAATTCTTTTGTTTGGTAGGTTTCCTATGCTCAGCAACGTGTAAAGTCGACAGGAAGGCCACTTTCTGTATCGAGGGATCCCTATTTTCAAAAATTGCTAGATTCCTCTCTATCCATATGTTCCAGCAGATATATAATGGGAGTGTAAGGTAATCTGAGCATCTTAATCTCCAATTGTTAAAACATTCGTTTAAGGAAAACCCCGTCCATGTGCCCATTAAATTTAGTTTAATCATAATACTTTGCCACACTGCTCGAGTAAAAGGGCACTCGTGAACAAATGGATACCTGTTTCCAAATTCATTTTACAGAGTATGCAACGGCCAGGACCAGCGAAGCCTCTTCATTGTAAAATCTCCCAGGTTAAAATCTTGTTTTCATTCAACAGCCAGGTAAAATTTTTTAGCTTCATAGAAGCTGGCCATGTCCATAAAGCTTTTCTCCATCCGTCGATCGCCATATAATTCTTTTTAGTTTCAATTGCCTCATATATGCTTTTTACCGAGATCCTTCCTATAGTATCCCCACCTGTCCACATTAGAGTATTCGGTTTTCTATTCAGCAGCACCCCCTGATCTATAAGCTTGTTCCTGTAGGTCTGCCATTCAGTCGCTAGATCACCCTCGATACCCAACTCCGCACTTTTGATCCAAGTTTGTCCCATCGCATCATGTCTTGCATCCCTGCTGGCCTGAGATAAAAAGTAAATGCCTCGCTGTTTTAAGAAAGAGATCAATTCATTTCATAAAATAGCTTTATCCCAAATCCGCACTAACCAATTACTTGCCCTTACCGACATAATAGACTTATAACATTATATCAAAGAAAAGGAAGGAAATTATCCAAAACTTACAATAAGGCAAAGCACTCTCCCCAACCATGTGGAGACGATCTCCATGTCGTGCAAGTTGGATGATGATAACGACGATACGTGGAAAATGTAATGTCGTGCATGTTCGTAACTAAGGTAGGATATTTTCCATTGACTTTTAAGTATTTATAGAAATATTTTATGTAAATGAAGTAATAAGTTTATTATACATTATGTAAATTATTCATTTGATATGAAAACGGTTGTAGTGGTAAACAACTTGACATAAGAAAATCATATTATAATAAATCTGCTAGCATATAAGAAAATCATA
>JASDQU010101975.1:61696-74300 GCA_032191745.1 Picea mariana
CCAAAGAATATGAGAGAGTATGTGTGTGTGTGTGTACACACACACACATACTCTCTCATATTCTTTGGTGATGGATCCAAAAGAGCTCCCTATCTCCAGTCATGCAAGACTCCTCATAATTACCAAGATTTTCTCCTTCTTTGAGAGTCCATCGCTATCTTTTGTTGTGTTGACGCTACTACTCTACACCCCATCTTCATTTGATGTGACTACATCTCTCACTAGCCAAGGGGATCCAACCTTGTTTTATTCAATCCTACTCCCACTATTTCCTATATCCTCTCTTGATACATCATCCCTAATGTTGCGTCTCTTCATTGACCTCTCTTCTTCTGCACTTTTCTTTGGCACCAATATTTCTCTCACATACCCTTTTGGTTTGATTTTTATTCTCTTCCTCGTAGATATTTCCACACATTCTTCATCCCTTTATTTCTTTTCTTTGCTTCTTTACTTGACTCGGCTCATAGGCTTGACTCATCTTATGTATCTCTTGGCTCTTCTTCTTCTCTACTCTTCTAGATCCATTCTCTCTCACCTCATCTCATCATCTTCTCCCATATTTCCATCCTCCCCCCCTCTTCACGTGGGGGGGGTTTACTTTGCCATCCTATTGGGCTCCATGCGATCAACCCCTTCACCACGAACAACATCTTGATCCATAGAAAGATTTCCTCCAACAGTCTCCTTCTAGGGCCGACTACAAACTTTATTTCAACACCACTGAAAGATTCATTGCATTCAATAGCAAACTCAACAATATACCCTTCTTTCACATGATCAAACCCGAATTCAATGGCTCTAGCCCACTTATTATCCACATATATCAACTTATTGACCACATATTGGTCCCAAACCAATGGTACTTGTGCTTTCCATAGAGAGTTAATCTTTGTCTATCTGTTTATCCACTCATGCAATAAACAAGGAAATTCAACAAAGAAAATTTCATGTAGATATGGATATTTGTACCTTTGTTTCCATTGCTTGAGGTGGATCTACTGATTCTTGGTCTCTCGTCACACAAAATTGTCCTCCTTCTCAAAGATCCATTCTTTTATCTCCTTCCTGAAAGGTTTTCACATCACGTCCTTCCTTCAACACGTAGCACAAAACCATAAGGTCCCGACAATAAAACCAATTGTTGGCTCGAGATTTCAGACCCGGGGTTTGAAAGGCTTTACCAAAAAATACCCCATAGGCACCGACATATTCAATCTTCAAGGGTTGAAGCAGGTCTCACTTGAGACACCATGAGAATCATAGAGACCGTAAGTTTCGTGCAAGTCATGAAGGAATAACACATACATGAGACATCCGACTTAGACCCATGCAATCATTTCACATTCATTCATAACATCCATATGAGTGTTGCACAAAATAATACATAACAGACATACATTCAGACCAAAATCCACAAGATATAGAGACAAATGTGTTTCATGCTTCCTTCATTAATGTTAAAGTCATTCAGATACATTTCAATATACAAAGGCCAAAGCTGGATCAGAGTGCATTCAGAGTGAAAATAGAGATGAGCAATACACCAAGATCTCGATTTACTTTCTCTCTCATCTTCACCTCACCTCTCCTGAAAAAACAATGAAGCAAAACATAACAAGAACTGATACAATGCCTAACTAAATCTCTAACTAATATTTTTCCTACATAACAATGAAATCCTAGTTAATAATGAACTCCTAGTTAACCAAAAACCCAACCCTTACATATCCACATCCATTCCTCTTATGTACACCAGAGGGTGGCAATCATAAAAACCTTGCCAACTCACCCACAACCTTGACCATGACCGCGTCTTGTTACAAAAACGATTACTGTCATTACTGAAGATCTTCGAGGATTTGGCTTGCATGCAAACTTTACAAGTCTTTGTGTGTAGTACAAAACTGGTTGGTGCAGACGTTGAATCTTGGCGCCGCATGGTGCAACCTCTTAGTGCACGTGCAATGTCGACAATACCGACTTGTGGCGCATGCACGGTCTTGCCAAAACCTTAGGGTGCCAACATTTATCATATTGGTTTGGAAATGCACCTTACAACTTTCGATACAATTATTAAGTTTAAAGGTGGAGTTGTTTTGATTTATTGTGTTTTTATATAGTAGCAGTTTTGTGTTTGTACAACTCATCAAATTGTCAAATCTTTGCACTCCATTATTGAATTTAACCATACAATTCAAACACAAGGTCCACATGTTCACACAAAGGCGTCATACCACCTCAAATAGTACTCCATATCACGTAAGGGTGAAGAAGACAATACTTAGGTATTATGTGGATGACTTTTTTTTATAGAGGGGATTCGGTAACCACATATCATAGTATCCACCAACTCATTACAAATCAAGGTTTCCACTCTCGTCACCAAAACTATAACTCTTCTCAACCTTAATTAATATTAGCACCAAGAGATGGATTGATGCACCTAATGAAGATCGCACCAAGGTCTCCAACTGACAAGCACTCCATCAAAACTAACTAACCAATTACTCTACCCCACCAATATAATAGATTTGTAACATTACATCAAAGAAAATAAGCAAATTATCCAAAACTTACAACAAAGGCCAAGCACCCTCCCCAACCATGTGGAGACGATCTCCATCTAAGAATGTAATGTCGTGCAAGTTGGATGATGATAACGACAATATGTTAGGTTCATATTAGTATGTTCCTAACTAAGGTGGGGATATTTTCCATTGACTTGTAAATATTTATATGAAATATTTTATGTCAGTGAAGTAATAAATTATACAATACGTAAATTGTTCCTTTGATTTGAAAACAGTTGTAATGGTAAACAACTAGATATAAGAAAATCATATAATAGCATGTTGAAGAACTAGATATAAGAAAATCATATTCTTATACACTTAATAAAAAATCTAATGTGGCATGTGTTTTTTACAATTTTTGTTTTTTTAAAAGCATGTGCAAACTCAACTATAAGTCCTTCCAAGTTTTCATTTCAACTTGGACATTTTGAAATTTAATTATTGTGTGCATTGACGTTTTTGACATATATTATATCTTAGTCATCATTATCATTATTATTGTATAGAATTTTAATTTTAAAACTATTGGTATCAGTGGTATTAGTGATGAACTCTTCGTCCATTGCTTTGAGGTGTTGTGAATATTGAATTTTGTTTGTACGAAACTTTATTTTATCAATTGTTATAACACAAATTGTCATACCAAATTGCATTTGTAAGATGGTCTAGTCTATTCCTCAGCGTGCAAACCTTAATCTCACTCTCCTTCATTAAAATCATCTTAAAAAACATTATAGTTATTGACGTACGTTATTCATCCATGTGCAACTCATGTACATACGCTATTTTCTAGTGTGCAAATCACGTACACCCACAATTTTGTGAAAAATAAAAAATATTTTGTATCTTTGGGTGGGGTTTAAGGGTTTTCACAGTCTTGAACCTCCAATTTTTCTTACACAATGGAATGTAACCATCTCAACCTTTTTATAATGGTATATAAGCACCTACGAGAGTGTAGATGAGGGGAGACAACCTTGGTGCAATAACATGCTTTCAATTTGCAAGCTTCCTTATTCCCTGAATCTCTAAATAGTATCCCTTGATCTGGAAATTTATTTTCCAATATCTCTTCCTCTCTCTTATATGATTGTTGGGTGTGTTCCTATCCCTTTTGGGTCATGTGAGGAAGTACTCCATTGTTGAGTTGATGCTTGAAGAGTTCAATGGAGGAACTCAAGTGGTTGGTTTCAAGGCAACGCCATTAATCATAATCAAGTTGTAACTCACCTATTCATGTTGATTAATAAAAGAGTTATCTTTGCCTCCAATTTATGTGCAATTATGTTTAACTAGTTCCTATATGTTGAATTTGCTTTACATATCTATATTTACATATTGCATTTATAATTTAATTTGATAACTTCCTTGTTGCAGTGTCTACTTGGTTTCTTTTGCAGACTGGTAGAGACAAAGGCTTGAAGCAAGTCAAAGGTCGAAGGCCTAAAGCACATGTAATGGGAGTTTTGAGTAGATATATGGCAAAACTAGGGAAGGAGCATTGGGAAACAATAAAGAGGGTTTTCAAGTATTTGTGTGACACTACTAATTATGGATTGTGCTACCAAGAAAGGCCAGGATTGGATAACGTATTGGACATACATGACTTTGTTGATGTAGACTGGGTTGGAGATCCGGATCGCAAAAGATCTACAAGTGGGCATGCGTTTAACCTATTTGGAGGAGTAATCAGTTGGATGAGCAGAAGATAGTCTGTAGTGGCACTCTCAACTACAAAATGTGAATAGATGACGACCACTCATGCAAGCAAGGAAGTAGTATGGTTACAAATATTTTTTTTAGGTATTGGGTTGGTACAACAAACTGTAAGGATAGATTGTGACAATTGGAGTGCAATATTCTTGGAAAAGAACCCAACCTATCATTCAAAGACAAAGCATATTGATGTTCAATATAAATTTGTGAGAGACATGGTTAAAGACAAGAAGGTGTAGTTGATAAAGGTAGATACTTTGAAGAATGTTGTAGATTCATTGACAAAGTTTGTGACCAGTAAGAAGTTCTCTTGGTGCATAGAAACAATGGGCATTGCTGCCATGAATTGTTGAAAATGTAATACTGCGACCCCCTATGTGCAAAGAAAACAATAAGTGGGAGAATGTTGGGTATGTGTTTTATTATTTGCATGACCAACCCCATGCACTGCGTTGCATCAGGTGCGCGAGGAGGGGCAAAGCCCCCGATTTTTTGCGTTCGTTTTTGGCAGTTTTCAACACACAGTTTTCACCCATGGTTTTCTAATTCTGGTTAAGGAATTAGGGTTGTATACTAATCTCAATCAATGGATTAGGGGTTTTGGATGCCATGGGATCCTATATATATTGTATTGTAAACAATGAAGATGGATGATGAATAAGAATTAGAGGTGTGACTCTAAATAGGTTGTTGGTTTTCCTGGTTTGGGTTTCCAAGATAAAATCTCTATGTAATGTGTGTGTGTGTGTACCATTGTATCTTTTCTATTTTTATTAAGAATTCATTTGCAGTAATTAAAGGTTAAAATCTACAACTGTGTATTGTTATGAATGGAGGTCATCACTAGTAAATAAGGCCCATGTAGTAGTGTGAAAGCAAGAAATGTAACGAGTCTTACCAAAAGGTTTAGCCTACTAGAAAGTTCCTTCTCTAGAACGTTCCTAGGAGGTATAAATTACTATATAAAGATGTATAAGAAATGTAAAATATGTCTTGTGAAGTTATTTGTAATCAGAGCTTTGCTCTATTAGAGGTTGCTCGTTCGAAGAGGTAAGTGAACATTGCTTCCATATATAAAAGTATAATAATTTGGTTCTTATTTGTCTATTGTGTTTGAAAATATGATTCTTTTTGCAATAAATCTAAGTAATATATGTAATTTCTACTATGAATATTTCTAATTGGAACATCACATTAAAGCTATGGAATATACTTGCATGCTAATAATTAACCATGTGTCTTCCTAAGAAACCCACATATATCTTTTGGCAACTAATCACAAGGTTGACATGACTTATGATAAACATAAATCAAGGCTCAATAAAGCTAAGGCATAAGTTCCTAGGCTCACAATAAAATAATGTTATATTCTTTGGCCCCTTTGAGCTTCCTAAGCCCCCCTTTTGAGCCCCCTAAGCCCCCTTGCTTTCCTCTCTTGTGGAATCATATCCCCCCCATGTTTTTCGTCCTTCTATGTCTACATCTCGTGATGTATTTTTATTATTATCCTTCAATGTACAATATTTACATATCAATTGTAACATCCCCACTATAATCCCCCTGTTTAATTAATGCTTATGTAGATATAATGTGTGGCTACGACCAAAGCGATGTGATATGTGAATTGTATTTCCTTGTTTTATTAATAAAAATGTGATGCCAACTACTAAGGGTACATGGACAAGAGATGGGGGCTGAATTAATCCACAAGAGTGGGGAGTGTATAGGATAATGACCAAGAGGGGTCCAAGGGGGAAATTACCCATGTATATTGATTTAATCCATTTTCCTAAATTTGCTATTTGTATATAAACCTTCCCATTTATGATTGAGTGTTCCCAAAGCCAATCATTGAATACATGTAAGAGGGTTGGTGTGAGTGGTCACATCCCAAAGTTAATGGGCACATGGAGGTTGAGTACAGTCAGCTTGGGGAAGAGTGTGAGTCAAGAAAGGCAGGCCAAAGAGAGGAAATTCGTATGGGTGGAGAGAACAATTTTAGTTAGTCAAGTTTTGTGCATGAGAGTAAGGAGAGAGAAATAAATAGAGCTTGAAGCTGATGCAGCCATGGAGGGCGAATTCTAGAGCATGCTAGAGTGTAATTGGAGCTAAAAAATTGAAGAGCCAGTGTTGGGCGCAAGCTTATTTTGAGGAAAGACCTATTTTTTGAAGGAAAGACCTATTTTTGGAGAAGAACAATTGGTAGGAAAAGCAACATGCATGAGGAGAAATAACATGCAAGAAGGAAAAGCCACGTGCAAGGAGGCATGCAAGCCTAACCATGTTAGGGTTAGGGTTTTTGACAAAGGTTGTAACGGCTATAAGCTTGTAAAATAGTATAAATAAGAACCTAGGAGGTCTATGTTGGGGTTCTGTTAGGTTTTTGTGAAGGGAAAAGTTGTTGAGTTGTAGAAGAGTTAAGGAAGCTAGATTTTGAGGGTTAGGTCACATGCTAAAGAGCATGGTGTGATCTAGTCCACCTCACAGAGGTTCCTTAACCTCATAGTACTTGTATGATTGGAGATGTAATGCACACAGTGCTGGATTTTGTAGCAAACTAAATAAAATAGAAGAGAAGCCAAATCTTTGTGGACGTAGCCCAGGAGGGGGTGAACCACGGTAAAACTTGTGTCCAATGTGATGATTCTTGCATGTTTACCTTCTGTCAATGATTAGTTTATGAATGAATGAATGAATGGTTAAGATATATATATTAGAATGGATGGATGGGCTTAAAAGATGAATGAAACCAAGGAATAGTTGAATGAATAATACAATGAATGCATGAAGAAGATAAACTACATCCCCAGATCCCCACTCATTCCTAGACTACAAGCACTTGAGCATTGTAGTCACCCATAAAGCTATCTCAGGTGAGACTACACAGTGCACTATGTGCATTGTGTTGCCTTCTAGTTTACGAGGAGGGCCGATAGTTTTACAGGGTTTTGTTGGAACCCTGATCAGATTTGAACCTGGGTCAGACCAAGAAGTGAAGGAGAGATTTAACCCAACAAATGGTTCTGTTGCCAGCTGGAACTACATGGGATTGAGTGGACGAGATCTATGGAAGAAGCATGCGGAGAATGAAAGTATAGAAGGGAATGTTCAGGCCATGGAATCCAATGAAGGCAGAGATTGAAAGATGGTTGAAAACAAAAGAACTCGAGTTTGTGTAGAAGGAAAACATAAACCTTAATTTAACACCGCGCAAATACCTGGACAAATACGTGTTTAGTGACTTGCATGAAACATTTTTCTGTGATTCTGATCTAGGTGGATATCGGTGGCCACCCACCTTTTTCGACTGGCTCAAAACAGTTTTCTAACAATTTTGACAATTTACTATTTTTAGCAGGTTTTAACTTCCGGGGCCATTTTGAGGGCCTAAATGAAGGTTTTTCGAGATCGAGGTTCTCAATGATATCCAATGGCATGATTGAGCCCCCACAATGAATCTCCTCGATGATACCTTTCCAACGAGCTATCATACGCCTAAAAGGAAGATCGTATGCAAAAGTTATGACCCCGGGAAGTTAATGTACTAACTTACCCAAACAGGGCCCACATGACTTTTGGCGCCTCATCTCCTAGGGTTAGGTTTTTGGATGTCTAGGGTTTTTTGCATTCCTGTTTATTGTAAAAATGCCTTCAGATCCTTATTGTAATCATCTTCTTGCGAATGCGAGTAGCCGTCACATCTATTCTCAGAGATAAGCTGCCACCATTCTAGCGAGTCTTTCACTCTATATTTTTACAGTCTCTGTACATTTNTTATTAATAGAAATCGTGTATTACTGTATATCTGTGTTTATGGTTGCATCTCTGATACATTTATGTTATATTATTGAATATCTGTGATATCTCTGTGCATTTCTTTATTATATCTCCGCTCGCATTTCGTGCCGAAAATAATCTGGATCAGTGGTATCAGAGGAGGCTGCTCTTGATCGTTTTTTCAGTGCATGTCCCTGACGAGGTCCGAGTATAGCAAGTTGGGTCTTGAGTTTGTCTCTCTTGAAGACAATCGCTCTCGCACACTCAAGAAACCCTCAATGACGGAAGAGAAGAAAAACGATGGAGCAGACGATCCTATCAATCTGTTGCTTGAGCAAGCTCTCACGAGACAGAGGGACGAAATGATGGAGAATTTTGCCCACATCCTTCAATGCCTGCAGATAAAAGCAGGCACATATTCATCAAGCAGCCACTTTGGAGGCACTTCTCATTTCAAGGTACAAGTTAATTTTGATATTCCTGTATTTGAAGGACAGATAGATGCAGAAGCCCTAGAAAAATGGTTAACTCTGCTAGAAAGTTATTTCTATGTTCACAATTTTTCCGACAAAGAAAAGATCACCTTCGCACTCCTTAAAGCTCTCCCTCATGTCAAACATTGGTGGGAAACTTACTGGGAGCAAATTTCCACAGAGGATTCTAGAATATACGGGGCCAATCCCACTTGGGATTTTTTTGTGGATGCGGTAAAGGAACAATATTACCCTGTTGGAAACTATGAGGACCAGTACATGAGATGAACCACATTGTGGCAAGAGAGGGGCCAAGCAGTTTTAGAGTTCACCAATACCTTCCATACCTTGTGCACCAAGATGGGTATCAAAGACTCCGAGCGACATTTGGTTCTGAAATATTGTGGGGCTCTACACAAATACATCCAGACTGAAATAGATTTTCTAGACATCTCATCGCTTGGTGTTGCTTATCGATATGATGTTAAAATCGAGTAGAAAATTAAGCACCGGAACAAATGGGAGTTCGGGTATGCAAATCTGCAACAACCGAAGTATGACAAAGATGACCCTAACAATCAGTCTCCCGAAAACCATTCCAAGACACGGAAAAAGAAGGGTCACGGGAAGACAAAGAAGGACACCAGAAAATGGTGCGAGTTCCACAAAAGCCCTTGGCACAACACTGATGAATGTCGCTCAAAACAGTCATTAGTGGCTGAGATCAAAGACAAAGACCCGAACCCTGATTCAGAATCTGATTCTGAAAATAATGGTGAATGACAGATTTATTGATGCGGACCCCACTGCTATTATCGCGACCGCACCAATTCAACCAGAAGAACCAACAGATCCTAAAGAGGGAGAGCACATTTTTCACTCACAGATGTGGGTGAAGGGGACCCCGCTGTACTTTATTGTTGATAGCGGAAGCCAGAAGAACCTCATCTTAGCAGAGGTCATCAAACAGTTGGGATTGTTGACAACACCACACTCACAGCCATACAACATCAGGTGGCTTCGCCAAGGAAGAGATCTCCGTGTCAGCCAACAATGTCAATTGTCATACGACATCCAACCCTTCAAGGATGAGGTATTATGTCATGTTGCCCCACTGGATGTCTGTGATGTTCTTTTGGGCCAACCATATATGTGGAAGCACCATGCTGTTTATGAGTCTCAACCTCGCAGTGTCATTGTTTCTTTGGGGGGTCATCTCTACAGAATACCAGAGGTAGTTACAATTATTGTTCCACCTAAAAGGTGTCGCAAGGTAATATCTCATACTGCAAAATTCAACTTCTTCACAATCTGTTCAAAAGGGGAACAGAAGGAAACTGCAACCACTACAGCCTCGCCCCTTGCACCTTCTATCCAACAAAAGCAGGTCGACAAGGTTGCAGCAATGCGAAAAGATTCATTTTGCACATCTTCCTCTCATGTAGCTCGACTTGTTGAACAACGTCAGCTTCAACAGGTTCATGACAAACTTCCACAAACTAAGCAACGCGACGTCTCCAACAATACAAGCAGCTCACCAAGATGCAGATCCAACAAATGCTTTTCCCTCTCCCCCGTGAACTCAACGCAATGGAGACCATTGTTTCCTAAGGAGGGAGGATTGATCTAGGTGGATATTGATGGCCACTCACCTTTTCCGACTGGCTCAAAACAGTTTTTTGACAATTTTGACAATTTACTATTTTTAGCAGGTTTTAACTTCCGGGGCCATTTTGAGGGCCTAAATGAAGGTTTTTCGAGATCGAGGTTCTCAATGTTAGCCAAAGGCATGATTGAGCCCCCAAAATGAATCTCCTCGACGATACCTTTCTAACGAGCTATCATACGCCTAAAACGAAGATCGTATGCAAACGTTACGACCCCGGGAAGTTGATGTACTAACTTACCCAAACGAGGCCCACATGACTTTTGGCGCTTCATCTCCTAGGGTTAGGTTTTTGGATGTCTAGGGTTTTGGGAATTTCTGTTTATTGTAAAAAGGCCTTTAGAGCCTCATTGTAATCATCTTCTTATGAATGCGAGTAGCCGTCACATCTCTTGTGAGAGATACGCTGCCACCATTCTAGCGAGTCTTTCACTCTGTATTTTTACAGTCTCTGTACATTTCTTTCATTGATAGAAATTGTGTATTACTGTATATCTATGTTTATGGTTGCATCTTTGACACATTCGTGTTATATTATTGAATATCTGCGATATCTCTGCGCATTTCTTTATTATATCTCCGCTCGCATTTCGCGCCGAAAATAATCTGGTTGCTCTTGATTATTTTTTCAGTGCATGTGCCCAACAAGGTCCGAGTATAGCAAGTTGGGTCTCAAGCTTGTCTCTCTTGAAGACAATCTCTCTCGCACACCCAAGAAACCCTCAATGATGGAACAAAAGAAAAATGGCAGAGCAGACGATCCTATCAATCTGTGGCTTGAGCAAGCTCTCACGCGACAGAGGGACGAAATGATGGAGAATTTTTCCCACATCCTTCAATGCCTGCCGATAATAGCAAGTGCATCTTCATAAAGCGGCCACTTTGGAGGCACCTCTCCTTTCAAGGTACAATTAATTTTGATATTCATGTATTTGAAGGACAGATAGATGCAGAAGCCCTAGAAAAATGGTTAACTCTGCTAGAAAGTTATTTCTTTGTTCACAATTTTTCTGACAAAGAAAAGATCACCTTCACACTCCTTAAAGCTCTCCCTCATGTCAAACATTGGTGGGAAACTNCCACTTGGGATTTTTTTGTGGATGCGGTAAAGGAACAATATTACCCTGTTGGAAACTATGAGGACCAATACATGAGATGGACCACACTGCGGCAAGAGAGGGGCCAAGCAGTTCTGGAGTTCACCAATACCTTCCATACCTTGTGCACCAAGCTGGGTATCAAAGACTCCGAGTGACATTTGGTTCTGAAATACTGTGGGGCTCTACATAGATACATCCAGACTGAAATGGATTTTTTGGACATCTCATCGCTCGGTGCTGCTTATCGATATGCTGTTAAAATCGAGCAGAAATTTAAGCACCAGAACAAATGGGAGTTCAGGTAAGCAAATCTGCAACAACTGAAGTATGACAAAGACGACCCTAACAAACAGTCTCCCGAAAACCAGTCCAAGACACAGGAAAAGAAGGGTCATGGGAAGACAAAGGAGGACACCGAAAAATGGTACGAGTTCCACAAAAGCCCCTAGAACAACATCGATGAATGTCACTCAAAATAGTCATTGGTGGTCGAGATCAAAGACAAAGACCCGAACTTGATTCAGAATCTGATTCTGAAAATAATGGTAAAAGATAGATCATTGACGTGGACCCCACTGTTATTGTCGCAACCGCAACAATTCAACCAGAAGAACCAACAGATGCTGAAGAGGGGGAGCACCTTTTTCATTCACAGATGTGGGTGAAGGGGACCCCGTTGCACTTTATTATTGATAGTGAAAGCCAGAAGAACCTCATCTCAGCAGAGGTAATCAAATAGTTGGGATTGTTGACAACACCACACCCGCAACCATACAACATCGGGTGACTTCGCCAAGGACGAGATCTCCGTGTCAGCCAACAATGTTGATTGTCATATGACATCCAACCCTTCAAGGATGAGGTATTATGTAATGTTGCCCCACTGGATGTTTGTGATGTTCTCTTGGGCCAACCATATATGTGGAATCGCCATGCTGTTTATGAGTCTCGACCCCGTAGTGTCACAATCTATTCAAAAGGGGAACAAAAGGACACTACAACCACTACAGCCTCGCCCCCTGCACCTTCTATCCAACAGAAGCAAGTTGACAAAGTTGTAGCAAAGCACAAAGATTCCTTCTGCACACCTTCCTCTCATCTAGCTCAACTTGTTGAACAACCTCAGCTTCAACAGGTTCATGACAGACTTCCACAAACTAAGCAACACGATGTCTCCAACGATACAAGTAGCTCACCAAGATGCAGATCCATCAAACGCTTTTCCCTCTCCCTGGGGAACTCAACGCAATGGAGACCATTGCTTCCTAAGGAGGGAGGATTGATCCAGGTGGATAT
>JASDQU010101975.1:81415-120591 GCA_032191745.1 Picea mariana
AAGACAATACTTAGGTATTATGTGGATGACTTTTTTTTATAGAGGGGATTCGGTAACCACATATCATAGTATCCACCAACTCATTACAAATCAAGGTTTCCACTCTCGTCACCAAAACTATAACTCTTCTCAACCTTAATTAATATTAGCACCAAGAGATGGATTGATGCACCTAGTGAAGATCGCACCAAGGTCTCCAACTGACAAGCACTCCATCAAAACTAACTAACCAATTACTCTACCCCACCAATATAATAGATTTATAACATTACATCAAAGAAAATAAGCAAATTATCCAAAACTTACAACAAAGGCCAAGCACCCTCCCCAACCATGTGGAGAAGATCTCCATCTAAGAATGTAATGTTGTGCAAGTTGGATGATGATAACGACAATATGTTAGGTTCATATTAGTATGTTCCTAACTAAGGTGGGGATATTTTCCACTGACTTGTAAATATTTATATGAAATATTTTATGTCAGTCAAGTAATAAATTATACAATACGTAAATTGTTCCTTTGATTTGAAAACAGTTGTAATGGTAAACAACTAGATATAAGAAAATCATATAATAGCATGTTGAAGAACTAGATATCAAAAAATCATATAATAACATGTTGAAGAACTAGATATAAGAAAATCATATTCTTATACACTTAATAACAAATCTAATATGGCATATGTTTTTTACAATTTTTGTATTTTTAAAAGCACGTGCAAACTCAATTATAAGTCCTTCCAAGTTTTCATTTCAACTTGGACATTTTGAAATTTAATTATCATATGCATTGACGTTTTTGACATATATTATATCTTAGTCATCATTATCATTATTATTGTATAGAATTTTAATTTAAAAACTATTGGTATCCATGGTATTAGTGATGAACTCTTCGTCCATTGCTTTGAGGTGTTGTGAATATTGAACTTTGTTTTGTTTGTACAAAACTTTATTTTATCAATTTTTATAATACAAATTGTCATACCAAATTGCATTTGTAAGATGGTCTAGTCCATTCCTCAGCTTGCAAACCTTAATCTCACTCTCCTTCATCAAAATCATCTTAAAAAACATTATCTTTATTGATGTACGTTATTCATCCATGTGCAACTCATGTACATACACTATTCGCTAGTGTGCAAATCACGTACACCCCCAATTTTGTGAAAAATAAAAATTATTTTGTATATTTGGGTGGGGTTTAAGGGTTTTCACAGTCTTGAACCTCTAATTTTCTGTACACAATGGAATGTAACCATCTCAACCTTTTTATAATGGTATATAAGCACCTATGAGAGTGTAGATGAGGGGAGACAACCTTGGTGCAATAACATGCTTTCAATTTGCAAGCTTCCTTATTCCCTGAATCTCTAAATAGTATCCCTTGATCTGGAAATTTATTTTCCAGTATCTCTTCCTCTCTCTTATATGATTGGTGGGTGTGTTCCTATCCCTTTTGGGTCATGTGAGGAAGTACTCCATTGTTGAGTTGATGCTTGAAGAGTTCAATGGAGGAACTCAGGTGGTTGGTTCCAAGGCAATGCCATTAATCATAATCAAGTTGTAACTCACATATTCATGTTGATTAATAAAAGAGTTATCTTTGCCTCCAATTTATGTGCAACTATGTTTAACTAGTTCCTATATGTTGAATTTGCTTTACATATCTATATTTACATATTGCATTTATAATTTAATTTGATAACTTCCTTGTTGCAGTATCTACTTGGTTTCTTTTGCAGACTGGTAGAGACAAAGGCTTGAAGCAAGTCAAAGGTCAAAGGCCTGAAGCACATTTAATGGGAGTCTTGAGTAAATATATGGCAAAACTAGGGAAGGAGCATTGGGAAACAATAAAGAGGGTTTTCAGGTATTTGCGTGACACTACTAATTATGGATTGTGCTAACAAGAAAGGAAAGGATTGGACAACATATTGGACATACATGACTTTGTTGATGTAGACTGGGTTGGAGATCCGGATCGCAAAAGATCTACAAGTGGGCATGTGTTTAACCTATTTGGAGGAGTAATTAGTTGGATGAGCAGAATATAGTCTGTAGTGTCACTCTCAACTACAGAATATGAATAGATGACGACCACTCATGCAAGCAAGGAAGTAGTATGGTTACAAAGATTTTTTTTAGGTATTTGGTTGGTACAACAAACTGTAAGGATAGATTGTGACAGTTGGAGTGCAGTATTCTTGGAAAAGAACCCAACTTATCATTCAAAGACACAGCATATTGATGTTCAATATAAATTTGTGAGAGTCATGGTTGAAGACAAGAAGGTGTTGTTGATGAAGGTGGATACTTTGAAGAATGTTGTAGATTCATTGACAAAGTTTGTGACCAGTAAGAAGTTCTCTTGGTGCATAGAAACAATGGGCATTGTTGCCATGAATTGTTGAAAATGTAATACTGCGACCCCCTATGTGCAAAGAAAACAACAAGTGGAGAATGTTGGGTATGTGTTATATTATTTGCACGACCAATCCCATGCATTGCGTTGCATCGGGTGGGCGAGAGGGGGCAGAGCCCCCGATTTTTTGCGTTCGTTTTTAGCAGTTTTCAACACATAGTTTTCACCCATGGTTTTCTAATTCTAGTTAAGGAATTAGGGTTGTATACTAATCCCAATCAATGGATTAGGGGTTTTGGATGCCATGGGATCATATATATATTGTATTGTAAACAATGAAGATGGATGATGAATAAGAATTAGAGGTGTGACTCTAAATAGGTTGTTGGTTTTCCTGGTTTGGGTTTCCAAGATAAAATCTCTATGTAATGTGTGTGTGTGTGTGTGTGTACCATTGTATCTTTTCTATTTTTATTAAGAATTCATTTGCAGTAATTAAAGGTTAAAATCTACAACTGTGTATTGTTATGAATGGAGGTCATCACTAGTAAATAAGGCCCATGTAGTAGTGTGAAAGCAATAAATGTAACGAGTCTTACCAAAAGGTTTAGCCTACTAGAAAGTTCCTTCTCTAGAACGTTCCTAGGAGGTATAAATTACTATATACAGATGTATAAGAAATGTAAAATATGTCTTGTGAAGTTATTTGTAATCGGAGCTTTACTCTATTAGAGGTTGCTCATTCAAAGAGGTAAGTGAACATTGCTTCCATATATAAAAGTATAATACTTTGGTTCTTATTTGTCTATTGTGTTTGCAAATATGATTCTTTTTGCAATAAATCTAAGTAATATATGTAATTTCTACTATGAATATTTCTAATTGGAACATCACATTAAAGCTATGGAATATACTTGCATGCTAATAATTAACCATGTGTCTTCCTAAGAAACCCACATATATCTTTTGGCAACTAATCACAAGGTTGACATGACTTATGATAAACATAAATCATGGCTCAATAAAGCTAAGGCATAAGTTCCTAGGCTCACAATAAAATAATGTTATCTTCTTTGGCCCCTTTGATCTTCCTAAGCCCCCCTTTTGAGCCCCCTAAGCCCCCTTTCTTTCCTCTCCTATGGAATCATATCCCCCCCATGTTTTTCGTTCTTCTATGTCTACATCTCGTGATGCATTATTATTATTATCCTTCAATGTACAATATTTACATATCAATTGTAACATCCCCACTATAATCCCCCTGTTTAATTAATGCTTATGGAGATATAATGTGTGGCTATGACCAAAGAGATGTGATATGTGAATTGTATTTCCTTGTTTTATTAATAAAAATGTGATGCCAACTACTAAGGGTACATGGACAAGAGATGGGGGTTGAATTAATCCACAAGAGGGGGGAGTGTATAGGATAATGGCCAAGAGGGGTCCAAGGGGGAAATTACCCATGTATATTGATTTAATCCATTTTCCTAAATTTTCTATTTGTATATAAACCTTCACATTTATGATTGAGTGTTCCCAAAGCCAATCATTGAATACATGTAAGAGGGTCGGTGTGAGTGGTCACATCCCAAAGTTAATGGGCACATGGGGGTTGAGTACAATCAGCTTGGGGAAGAGTGTGAGTCAAGAAAGGCAAGCCAAATAGAGGAAATTCGTATGGGTGGAGAGAACAATTTTAGTTAGTCAAGTTTTGTGCATGAGAGTAAGGAGAGAGCAATAAACAGAGCTTGAAGTTGATGCAGCCATGGAGGGCGAATTCTAGAGCATGCTGGAGCGTAATTGGAGCTAGAAAATTGAAGAGCCAGTGTTGGGCGCAAGCTTATTTTGAGGAAAGACTTATTTTTGGAAGGAAAGACCTAATTTTGGAGAAGAACAACTGGCAGGAAAAGCAACATGCATGAGGAGAAGAAACATGCAAGAAGGAAAAGCCATGTGCAAGGAGGCATGCAAGCCTAACCATGTTAGGGTTAGGGTTTTTGACAAAGGTTGTAACGGTTATAAGCTTGTAAAATAGTATAAATAAGAACCTAGGAGGTCTAGGTTGGGGTTCCGTCAGGTTTTTGTGAAGGGAAAAGTTGTTGAGTTGTAGATTTTGAGGGTTAGGTCACATGCTAAGGAGCATGGTATGATCTAGTCCACCTCACAGAGGTTCCTTAACCTCATAGTACTTGTATTATTGGAGATGTAATGCACGCAGTGCTGGATTTTGTAGCAGACTAAATAAAATAGCAGAGAAGCCAAATCTTTGTGGACGTAGCCCAGGAGGGCGTGAACCACGGTAAAACTTGTGTCCAATGTGATGATTCTTGCATGTTTACCTTCTGTCAATGATTAGTTTATGAATGAATGAATGAATGGTTAAGACATATATATTAGAATGGATGGATGGGCTTAAAAGATGAATGAAACCTAGGAATAGTTGAATGAATAACACAATGAATGCATGAAGAAGATAAACTACATCCCCAGATCCCCACTCATTCCTAGACTGCAAGCACTTGAGCATTGTAGTCACCCATAAAGCTATCTCAGGTGAGACTGCGCAGTGCACTCTGTGCATTGTGTTGCCTACTGGTTTACGAGGAGGGCCGATAGTTTTAGAGGGTTTTGTTGGAATCCTGATCAAATCTGAACCTGGGTCAGACCAAGAAGTGAAAGAGAGATTTAACCCAACAAATGGTTCTTTTGCTAACTGGAACTGCATGGGATTGAGTGGACAAGATCTGTGGAAGAATCATGCGGAGAATGAAAGTATAGAAGGGAATGTTCAGGCCATGGAATCCAATGAAGGCAGAGATTGAAAGATGGTTGAAAAAAAAGGAACTCGAGTTTGTGTAGAAGGAAAACATAAACCCTAATTTAACACCGTGCAAATACCTGGACAAATACATGTTTAGTGACTTGCATGAAACATTTTTCTGTGATTCCCCACATTTGTTGCAGGAGCAACTATTAAGGTTAAAAGACAACTACCCAAAAAATCAAATCAGACAACTAGAGTGGAATCATGTGGAGATCACACAGTTACAACAAATTAATAATAAATTTATGCGCACAATAGATTTCTGATTAGACAATGTTGTTGCAGGGTTTATCACCGAATTTGTAGTAGATACGGAGAAGTCTTACAATGCAGCAGAGCAGGATTTTCTAAAAGGACCTAGAGGTAGGTATATCAGTTCATTGTATACTTCAATCAAGATTTTATTATATAACAATGATGTGATGACCATGGAATCATACAACTAAACTTTCCTGCGTGCATGGGGGAAGGGGGGAAGCACTGACAAGAGGTGGAAAAATGGAGGAAGAAATGGATATGGGAAAGAAGAAGGAGGCCATGGACCAATCATGATGGAGCAAGAAATGGATAAGGGAAAGAAGAAGGAGGCCATGGACCCAATCATGATGGAAGAAGACCAGATAAAGAAGATAATGGCAATAGCTGGAAAGATGCGTAGTGGAGTACCACACCAATATAAAATGAATAATAAGAAGAGACCCATAACTGATAGAGAGGGCTTGGAAAGTGATGAAGAAGAGGTAGAGGATCTCTGGGCTGTGGAGTAGATTGAGGAAATCCTACACACAACATATGAAAGGAAAACAGGAGGTGCAAGGGTAGGAACAAAAGACAGAACTCCAATCCAGATCAATGTCAGTGTGGAACCTATAACCCCATGTGTGACTAGTACACCAGAAATAACATCAACATTTAGACAACTGAATTTTAGTGGAAGAAAGACAACAAGAAACACATCCAAACAAGGAGCAACAACTGGAGGAGCTAGTTCAGGAAGTAACAGTCAAATATCTACATTGCGCGGAGATAGTAGTTCAACATACTTCAAAATGGCAGGACATGATCCCACGATCAAGTTATTGGAATTTCGGGGAGAGGCATTAGAGGACCCTGAAAAGCACTTATTCATCTATGAGAAGATCTGGGAAGCAAAGCAGATCATAGATGAGGATACAAAACTTGTGCAATTAGCTATCACACTAAGAGACTACACATTGGATTGGTACATGAGCCTAGATGTAAACAATCCACCAGGAGTAACAAGGACTATTGCAGATGTGAAAAAACTAATGATAAATGAATTTCAGAAGCTTAGCTTAGAGGACTAGTGCATGAATGAGATGATTGAAATCAGGAAAAAACCAGGTGAGTTTGTTTGGGAGATTGAGCAGAGGTTTAAGCGTCTCAAAGGTAAGTTGAAGTATGCCATGATTGACATGTGACATAGGCACTTATTTGTGAACTCATTATTACCACATTTGAAATACCCCTTAAGACAACAAAAGTTCCAAACTCAGGTAGAGGCTCTGCAGGAAACCTTACAACTGGAAGAGAACTAATATTAAAAGACAGACCCAACAATAGAGGAGCTGAAGGAGGATCTGAAAAACCTAACATTTAAAATTAACCAGAATAAGGGAAAAGAGAAAAGAGAAGTTGTTTGGTGTACCACATGCAGGACAAAAGGACACCGTAAGAATGAATGTCCAACTTTCGCGCAATACATGGCAACATGAGTACCAAACCCTTTTCCAATAGGAGGACCATCGTGCGATATTTGTAAAACACATGGGCATGATCCATATCATTGTCCAATGATGCAAAAGTATAAGACAATACCCAAAAGTTCATACTGCAATTTTTGAAATTCAGTGGGTCATGATGATAAAGATTGTAGGACGATGGAGATGATGACATAAAGAACTTCACATACTTATAGAGTGCAAGAAGAAATTATGACAACACAAGTTGCACCTAAATTCAACCAGGTACCACCTTAGAATAATAATGCATAGCCGTAATACAATAATGCACAACCATAATATAACCCCGCGTAGTATAACCAGGTACCTCAGTACAACACACCACGAGGAGATTGGGATGGATACAAAGGTGGAGGATGAGGTAGAGGAGGTGTGCCACAACTGCCAACAACTAGGACATTATGCAAGGGAGTGTCCACTTCCACCAGGGACATGTAAATATCGTCGCGCAACAGACCATGATACAAAAGATTGTCCGACACTATTGGGGAAGATCCAAGAAAAAAGGAACCAGAACAACCAAAATTTCTAGTGGATTTCTGCAGAAGCCGGGGATGATGGAAGAAACATCAACATAGTCACGCAAGGAGGAGCTACGACAGGAACTGATGCAGTAAGACAAGATCCAACACAACATCAATGGGTGAAGAAGAATATTGAACCACAAAAGAAGTTTGATGCATAGAAAGTAGAGGAAACATTCAAGGAGGCAAGATAAGAGTTTCTGAAGAAAAACGTTGTGTCTACATCAGTTGCACAACAAACTCAAAAATCAACATTGTATGAAATGCCTTCCTCAATGGACCATACTAGCGAAGCTCAACCTTTAGAGCAAGTAAGTAATATAAAAACTTTTATGCAATCCTGTGTTAAGTTATTAAAGGATCCATCATTTGTTAATATCTTACAAAATATTCTAGAAAGATGTAACACAGAGGTAGAAGGGAAATTAGAGTAGAAAACAATCAATCATTTCCATTCAAGAATAAGGACAAGCAGAGAATTCAGACTGAATGCTAACATTGGATATTTCAATATGGGTGATATTATTCTAGGCTTAGGTTCTGAAGTAAATGTTTTACTTAAGAAGACATGGTAGTGTATGGGAGAACCCACACTAGGCTATTGACCTGTCTAGCTGAAATTAACAAATCAACACAGACTGCTACCAATAGGAAGAATTAAAAATGTGGTAGTAGATTTGGATGGAGTGTGCCCTATGGCATGTTTTGAAGTAATAGATATAGTAGATGGCACAACACCTTATCCAACATTGCTTGGTTTGGATTGGGCATTTGATAACCAAGCTATAATCAATTTGAAGACAAGGAAAATGACGTTTGAATCAGGTGAATATAGAGTCATTGCACCATTAGATCCTTCAGAAGTAGAAAGGTTTGTAGAACCCACTTGTTTAGATCTGGAGGAAATAAACCAGTTGTACAGAACCATCGCACGAGAAAGAGATTATGTCAACCCAACTACAAATGGGGTACTCAGCTGGAGAAGCATCACATCATGTGCTTCTGACTCAGATATAGGTTTGAAGAATTGGCAACAGAGATTACATGAGTTTCTACCAGAAGGTGCACCAGAATAGACCGCACAGTAAGATGGGTTGGTACAAAGATAAGAGAACCTCCCAATTTTCATGGGGTAAATGACCTAGAGGAATTTATGACAAAATATGAAGAGGAAGTGTTAGAAAATCAGAGGTTCTTATCCCTAGATATCGCACTCAAGGATACACCTACAAGATGGTGGGGTGCGCACAAAGAAACAATTTAGGACGGGTATCAGTGCAAACGACTACTGTGCATTAGATTTGGAACATAATAGGTGAGCAATAAAATGCAGAGGTACGATGGGCAAGGAACACCAACAAAACATTTGGAGAAGTGCAGAACACAATGGAGGATGACACCACCAGAAGAATGGCCTCATCACTTTATTCATACATTGGAAAGAATTCTAGATAACTGGTATGTAGACTAGGAGATGCACAGAGGCACTACAGAATGGACTGCATTACAACAAAACTTTGTAGTAGCTTTCTCATTTGAACATGAGAACCCCAACATTGATTCAACACTGAAGTAGATACGAGGAGTGATATTTATTGATGAACCAGAGGTTGAAATCATGACAGAATATCGACAACAAAATAGACAGATAGTCAAAGAACTACTTTCATGCTATCATGTTGAAGAAGAAGCACCAGATGAGGATGATCCTTGCAACATTCAAATTACAAAAATTGAAGGTGAAAGAGAGGTGGAATGTCCATCTTTGGAGTCAAAAGTATTTGTTGCACCAATCAAAGTTAAGAAAGTCAACATTGGAAAAACTGACAATCTTAAAATGGCAAGTATTGGAGACTATTGGGATGAACAAACAGTAGAAAGAATAACATAGTTACTGCACGAATACATTGACCTGTTCCCAACGAACTTTACATAGATGAAAGGCATAGAAGGAGAGGTAGGAGAGATGAAAATACCTCTCAAACTTGAGGAAAGACCTGTCAGACAAAGACCTTACAAATTGAATTCAATGTATAAGCAGAAACTAAAAGTAGAAATTGACAGAATGTTGGAAGCTGGTATCATAGAACCAGTAGAGGAATCTAAATGGATCCTATGATAGTCCAAGAAACGAAACAAGGGGGGATACAAATTTGTGTATATCTAAGGAAACTTAATGATGCTTTCTTATAAGACCCTTTTCCTACCCCTTTCACAGATGAGGTCCAAGAGAATGTGGGAGTCCATGAAGCATATTCATTTACAGATGGATTCTCAGGTTACCATAAGATCAAAATAGCTCCAGAGGACAGGTATAAGACTACGTTTTTTACAGAATGGGGATCCTATCAATATACAGTCATGCCATTTGGGTTGAAGAATGCACTAGCCATATTTTCAAGAGTAGTCATAGTTTCTTTTAAGGAATTCATACATTAGTTTCTATAAGTATATTTGGATGATTAGACTGTTTATAGTCTGTTAAAAGATCATGTAGAAGTATTAAGGCTAATGTTGGAAAGATGCAAGCAATGTCAAATATCATTAAACATCAAGAAATGCATTTTTGGGACACCTTTTGGAATATTGTTGGGACATATAGTGTGTAAACAAGGTTTACTAGTGGATCCCGCTAAGAATGCAGTCATTGTCAATTTACCACCACAAAAGTCTGTGTGCCAGTTGAGAGCAACACTAGGACATACAAGCTATTATAGGAAATTTATAAAGGGGTATGCGCAAATTACTGCACCAATGGAAAAACTGTTAAAGAAGGATACCAGATTTCAGTGGAATGAAGACTGTCAACAAGGGCTGGGCACTTTAAAAGAAAATATGGTTACAACAGCTATCCTAGTATTCCTATATTGGGAAAAGACATTTCATGTGCATGTAGATGCATCAACCATAACACTTGGAGCAATTTTGGTGCAGTTGTTACGAGGAAAATCTCTCTATGGCTAGGGGTAAACCACAACAGGTGGAAATGACTGCAAAAATCAACTCTAATCTCAAGTATGCTATATAAACAACTATGCCAACAAGACAAGATAAGAGGCCTACCTCGTCTAGATGTTCGATGAAGTCCACCGTTGAGCACTTGACCCAAAGCAATATACCTGAAACTAGTCCTCAACAACCAAGCAACACAAACATATGGTGATAATATATAATGTTAACACATTTGATAACATAATCCATCAACATTCATAACAAATATTCCCATGGAATAATAATTCAAATATTTGCGAGATATTAACTGGATGAGAAAAGAGTATTTCTATTAAGATATGATAAGCATAAGTGAATGAGTTACTAACTTATGTGTCGGCACAGTTCGGAACCGAGAAACTAAGTTCCTTCTAGCTGGACCTCCACCACTTCAATCCTCCACCAAAGGCAAGCTCATATAAGAGAGACAATGAAGTTCTCAATCAATAAGGGAAGATCTTGGGAGCTAAACAATGTGTTCATACTTAAAGGACAAAGGGATGCAAACTCAATGTTAAGTGAATAATTTCTCCAGAGTAACTTTTCTCTCAAAGTTGAATTCTTTCTCCCTTTTCCATAACTTGGATTTGGCCCATTTATAGCCTTCAAGTGGAATTGAAGGGCCGAGTCGAAACGTTTCCTGTATATGGAAGGCCAAGGGTCGTTGATCTCATGACGTGACATGGAAACCCAACGCCATTTTTCAATTTTGGGCACATTTCCTGATGTATGCGGGATGTAGTGGTGAAACTTGCGTACACGCATGTTGTATAGTATGCAGGGCACATATATGTGGAAAAATATTGTCTTTAGCTCTGGGATTTGCAAAAAAGGAGACTTCAAGTCTGCATAGGGAAATGGAAAAAGGCCCTTTGTGCAAGATTGCATGGGGTGAGGTAAATATTGCTCTAATAGATTCCCCCTAATGTGTGATGTCAGAGGAGTATCTGTGATGGCCAAAGTACATTATAAAAACTCAGAAGTGGAGTAATGGTGACCCAGTTGGAAGAACTAGTTGCTCATTACAATCTGTATTGACTTTGCATACATGGCTACCAATTTGAATTACATTGTAGATCCATGTGAAAATATAGCAAACAACTGTCCATGGCCATGAATAGGCAAATTCAAATGTGGTTACATGCCAAAGGCTATCATAGTCATGAACAAGGCCTAGTAAAACTAGTCTCAAAATCAATCTGAAGATATGTATACAATGGAGTACAATCTGATCTCCCATGATCACTGAAGTCACATAAGTATTGGTCCAATGAAAAGGTAGCAACAACATAGAAAAGCTGCGGCTACAAACTGATGTCTTCAAATCTTATACACAATCCGCCAAAGGTACAAGTCTATATCATGTGAATAAAGGAGTTGAGGTCGAACACAATGAGACTTCGTTTGATTACAGGTCAGTCAGGTATATCGTTAACAAACATGAGACAACCTACCAATGATGAAAGTAGGTATCGAGGCACCAAGTACATTCTTACAAGTGTGAATAAAGGAGACGGGGTCAAACACTTGAAGAATCCATCGATCAAGAGACATTGATGTATTCCCAACTATCGATGGCAAGAGAACCTACCACTAATGACTGCAAGCCTCTAGTTACTCATAGGAATCTAGGTCTCATATCCATAATAGATGAGCTGAAGTTGATGGAAGGAGACCCATTGAAAGGAGAGCATTAAGGCATCTCTCATCATTCATCACGAGGTATAAAGAAGGAGCTTGATGATTTGGAGGAAATCGGACGAAGAACATGTTCATGAACCAATGACCCTGTGTGTCTTTCGTGTGTGCCAAGTGCAAGCGGTACATGAAAAAGACCCTCTGAATAGAAACCAATGAGGAAAACTACTGACAAAAGAGACAAAACCACCAATAAGGCTAATGGCATCCAAGGCACTACACAAATCCCAATGTGTGAATAGATGTCTTGTCGTCAAACACAAGGTAGACTACCCAATCAATGACTAATGATGAAATGTCGACTGTTGGGTTCAAGGTTACCTACCAATGAGGAAAGTAGGACAAGGGTGCGTAATAGGACTACAACTTCATGTGATTCTGAGACAATCTGAGGGTATGGGACTGGAAGAGTAACCAGCCAGGGGAGTAAACTCTCTGTAATGAGCTTAGCTTCCTAAGGTCATGCTAAACCCAAAATTATGATGACAAGTGGACTAAAAAATTTTGTGCTCTATTCAAAAGCAACACGACTACCACCAATATAAGATAATACTCCCTTCCTGCTTGTCTTTTTTTGTTTTTTTTCATAGTCAAATGAATGCTATGATACAGAGGAGGAAAAGAGTGTCGTAAGTAAGCAAAACTAGTTCTATTAGTGGAACATACCTATGCTCAATGCAAGGAGGTGCATGCAGGAGATGGACACTTGGGGGAATGTTCCCTCCTGGGTATAGGGTGTCAAGTTGCGAAGGATATAAACAAGGCTCTGCTTGGTTGATGATGCAAAACTGCTGAGTCAAACTGTTTATAATGCAAAGAGAGGATCAACAATAGGCTCAATACTGCAAGCAAGGGAATGAGATGCAATCATAACTTAACGCCAAAAACTGTCCTTTTTCATAATCTTAGTCTACTTGGTTTGAAAAAGGGATAAACTTGTACCAAATAGACGTCCTTTCAAATCCAATTTATGAGTGTGAAAGAGACAAGTTCACTCGGAAATATTTTCACTTTTTGAAAACGAGTTGGAAAAGAGCTTAAATCAAACTTGCCTGGGAGTCCTCTAGGTATAGGTTAGCATGTTTATTAGTGAAAAATGAGGTTCCACATCATGTCATGTATTAGATATAAGGGACTTCCAGTCCTACGGAAAAAATCTCTGCATGGGCACCAAATGAAGCAGATGATCTAACTAGGGTACCCATGTTTGGTAAGTCTCTACCATTTTGATAACGACAATTCTAGTAGTAGATAGAAAGTTTTGTGTCGCTAAAAAAAGGGTTCGTACCTAAGTCATATGAGTGACAGTTATAGGACAATGCGAGTGTGCATAATGGAATGGATACCTATCCTTTATGCTGGGTAGAGAAAATACTTGTCTGTAGTTACGAACGGTCGACATAACGCTAAAAACTGCAAGAATCCTTGGCAAAAACTACAAAAACCACTTCAATCAATTGTTGTATTAGTCCATTCGGCGAAAATATTATCCGAAACTATGTAAAGTGGGTAAAAATTTCTATAAATAGTAACAAAAACCAAATTTTACTATACCATTTGACTTTTTAACCCAAATAGTGGATTTTGGACCAAATTACCTCCAATCTTCAACTGGTGATTACGGGACTTACAAGTGACAGAATCATCGACCGTCTGGACCAAGTAATTCCTCTTCCCCTCTTCTTTCTTTCTATTGGATTACATTTTGTATTTAGGTTAGAATTTTTAAGTTATCTAGGGCGCAAATTAAAAGTTTAGGTGTACGCTGGCTACCATTCATTGGGTCGCGTATACGCATGATTATATGCGACTATCTAAAAGAAAACCAGCATATACTCAGCCCTATACGCGACTATGAATGTTGTAGCCCGCGTATATGTCCGTAAACAATGTTTTTGATGGTTGTTAACTCAAAAAGTGATGTTTCTCTTGCAGAATGGTGCTAGAGTGGAGGGAAATGGAACATGAGGAGGTAGATGTTGCTGTGGAAAGAGATCAAGGGCCCAAATGGCCTTGAAAAGATGTGGGTTGTATAAGTTTTGGGCACTCAAAGGGATGAGGGCCCAAGTGAGGTTGATACAATTTCTCATGGATTACTGGGATTTAGACAGTGAGAGCTTCAACCTTGATGGGAAACCATTAAGGATTGAAGTCGAGGATATTTATTTCTTGACAGGGTTGTCGCATCGGGGTGAGGTGGTGAACCTCAAAGCCCGGGGAGCTACGAGCGGTATGAAGATAGAATAACACATAGATGCTCACTGCATTGCAGGGACCGAGAAGGTCGAGAGTCAACTTCCCATCCAAGTGATAAACAATCTAAGCCTCAAGATTGTTGTCCTCGTTTTGACCCAGATCACAGGATCGACTTCGTTGCACCAGGAATCTAGGCCGCTTATGTTCTACTTCGTAGAGTGTTTGAGACCCATGATGTATGATTGGTGAAACTCACTATTGTCTAACATGAAGAGCTAGTTGATAGAATGAAAACATGGTGATAAGAGAAACTTCGGGTTTGCTTCCATCTTGTGTAGCTTTTTCTTCGAGCGGGTTCTAGGTTTGGGACCTAGAGTTGAGATCATTCCTCAAGGAACTCGCGATCCAACCATGGCACGGTGGACCGAGGTGATGAGACAACAGGGGGGAGGTAGGGTGCCCACACCCTACAACGATGATTTCTTTTACTGGTGGAGATGATAGGTCGTTGCTTTGGATGAATATCCCTATGCAGGGATCAAATTCAGTGGGGACCCTGACATGCCATTACCACCAAGGACCACCTACGGGGACATAGGTATGTCAAAGTTTTTTAAAATATTTTTTTTTTTTGTATTTTTGTATAGGAAAACAAAAATATTTTTTTTGGATGATGTTTAAGTACTAACTAGACATGTATGTGACGTAGACGTAGGTCCACGATGGCCAAATGGGCTTCCATGATATCATCGGAGGCACCGGGGAGATGAGGCGGCGGGAGGAGAAACAGAGAGAGTCCTTCAAAACGTGCAGGGCAACCTGTCTCGTTTGACACAAAGGATTCTGATGGTTCAGGTAGAGGATTTGCCAGAAGCTATGCAACGACAGGTGGTTGGCATGCCCAGAGCTTGGGTGCGACTCTTTAGGCGTCTTGAAAACGTTGTAGTTTTTTATCATGACACACATCCGTCCCCATAGGCGTAGATGTCATGGATTTTGTATTATCGGTTGTATATATGTATTGAGGGTGTTGGCCCCAATTTTGTACTATAAACATCATATTTTTTGAAATATATATAAAAACATGGTTCTTCGACTTTACTTATGTTACAATGTGTACATTGATGAGAATGTTTTCTTTGCTTTAGTTATGTGACAAATGCCAATCTAAAACGAAATTACCATAAGCATCAGATACATAATTAGAACTCCTAGGTATGTGATGATAAGTAATAAAATCAAACTGTCGTTCTAAAAGGCGTACCTATAGGAATTGTCAGAGTAACGTAGGGTCACACACACGGTAACTATCGTTCAATTGACATACTACTAACTGGGAATCCAGGCAAACCTCCAAAGAGCGAATACCATGTGAAATGGCATCACACAAAAGTTCTATAACGACACTATATTTGACCACATTATTCGTGGATGGCCCTATGAATATGCCACCTGAAGACACCAGTAGACCCTCGAGTGAGTAAACAACCCAAGTGGTGGAAGCCAAGTTCTGTGTATGACGATTGGCTCTGTCTGCAAATCCTTAGTAGACCAAAGACTCCATTGACATATGCCAACCAAGGGAAAACTCGATAAGCAAGCTGAAGACAAAAAATAAAGGGAAAAGATATATACACTAAATTACATTAGTATACAAAGAGTTATGCCCAATCTTGGGGCTCAAGCGTAATATCGTTTCAAGTAGAGCCCATTCCTGGGCTCAACCAACATGTTCCCTTCATAATATTCTAATTCATAGGCTCCTTTTTCTAAGACACGTCACACGATATAGGGATCGTGCCACATGGGTTTGAACTTTCCTTCCCCTAGTGGTTCTTTGGCTTGATCATATAAAAGGACCAAGTCACCCTTAGCATACAATAGAGGACAGACTAACTTATCGTATTGGAACTTAACACATCTTTTATTCGCTTCGATATCCGTAGAGGCGTCTCAACATTGCTCGTCAAGGCTCTCTAGGTGCACAAGGCGTCGTTCGAGATCAAAAGTGTCAGGTAGGAGCGCAACTGCCAATCTAAGAGAAGGTATTTCACATTCAATAGGTACGATTGACTCCACACCGTTTACTAACTGGAAAGGAGAAAAACCAGTGGCAGTCTTGACCGAGGTTTGGTATGCCCAAAGTGCGGGATATAGCATGATATGCCAGTCAGATTTGTTTTGGATGACGGTTTTCTGTAAAATGGTCTTGAGAGACTTGTTTATGGCCTCTACCTGTCCATTTTCCTGGGGGTAGTAAGGAGGAGAATGACCATGCTTAAACCCCAGTTTGGATGCTAGCTCTACCATCATTTCATTCTGAAAGTGACTGCCATGATCAATGACAATATCACTCGAGATTTTGAATCTGGCGATAATTTGATTGAATACGAAGAATGCAACATTCTACCCGTCGGATTTAACTGTAGGCATGGCCTCGTCCCACTTAGTAAAGTAGTCGATGACCACGATAATGTGTTGATTCCCCCTAGCTGAAGTTGGGTTGCAATCAACAAAGTCCACCCCCCACTTGGTGAAGGGATTGACGGTAATGATTGGATGGAGAGGGGCCGGATGCGAGCGCATTTTTCGAGTGAACACCTGGCAGAGGTGACACTTCTTAATTGCTTAAACACAATCTTTAAAGATAAATGACCATAAATAACCGGCTTGCAAAATTTTATGGGTTGTCGCAAGCCCAAATAGATGACCACCACAAGCCCCATTGTGGCAATCATTTAGAACTGACTCGACTTCTTCATGAGTTAAACAACAATACAGGATATTGTCTATTCCTTGACAATACAGAGTGTCACCAACGATAAGGTAACTCTTGTATTGGTATCATACACGTCGTCAGTCATCTCGTGAGAGATGCTAAGGGAACTTCAAAGTTTGAAGATAGAGAGCAATGTCTCCATACCACGGGTCAGACGACGAGACAAGGAAAATGTGTTCATCCGCAAATGAAGAAACATTAATAACATCCTTGTCCAATTGTGGGAAGTCGGATATTAACTCTACAAAGACTAGTGATTTCTTGGATTTCGCAGAAGCAAAATCGATATCGAACTCTTGTAAAATGACAATCCATTTATTGTATTTTCCCTCTATGATACGCCAGGTAATGACGTATTGAAATGGATTGACATCGGCAACCATAGTAGTTTTGCAAAGCAATATATAATGGCGTAATTGTTGGACTGTGTGGACGACAACCAAATCTATCTTTTCAATGTGAGAATATTTGAGCTCAGGACCAACTAAGTTTCGACTAAGATAGTATATGACGTGCTCACGGAGCTCATCATCCTCCTAAACCAAAACCATACCAATCGTCTCTTCGGACGCGACGACATAAAGCAAGTAATCTTTATTGTAGTCCAGAGACTTCAGCAGAGGCGCGGATACCAAGGATTTCTTCAAAGCATCGAAGGATTCTCGGGCTCTCTCATCCCATATAAAAAGGGTGTCCTTCTTCAAAAGACACATGAAACCCTTAGTAATATTGGCATAGTTTACTATAAACCGATGTAAAAATTTATCTTTCCCCTGTAAACCTTGAAGTTGTCGAATAGTGCGTGAGGGAGGCAATCGAAGTATTGCCTCAACCTTTAATGGATCTACCATGATCCCAGTCTAAGAGACTAAAAATCCTAGAAGACGTCTAGACCTAATGCAAAAGATGCATTTATGAGGGTTCAACTGAATTCTATAATGATGACATATTTCAAAAACTAGCCGAAGGTGCTTAGGGTGATCCACTCTCTTATGAGAGTGAGCAGCAAGATCGTCAAGATAAGCTTCGACTATATGCTTAAGATCGTGGAATGCGAAGGTCATAGCATGTTGGAAGGTTTCTCCATCGTTTTTAAGGCCGAAAGGCATCTTCTGGTATGGGAAATTACCCCAAGGACAAATAAATGTCATCTTATGTTGATCCTTGAGCTTAAATTGAATTTGGTTATACCCTGAAAATCCATCCATGAAGAAAAAACTTTGCTTCCCGCACACTCGTTAAGAATCTGATCGATGAAAGGTGTCGGGAAGTTGTCTTTAGGACAAGCTTTGTTCAGGTCACGAAAATCCATGCATACACGAATGGTTCCTTGCTTCTTATTTACGGGAACGAGATTGGATGCCCATTTAGTCAAGGGAACTAGGTAGATAAATCCAACATTAAGCAGTTTCTCTACCTCTACCTTAATAGTAGGGGCCTTCTGGAGATTGACATCTCTAAGACGTTGTCGAACATGCGTAGCATCTGGGTAAGTTTTAATATCATGTTCAATAATTCAAGGGCTGATTCCTGGCATCTCTTCATATGACCAAGCAAATATATCTCAGAATTCCTTGAAGAGCTCGGTATAGATCAAGATTTCTTCTCATGAACAATTTGTACCGATGTGTACATTTTCAATATTTCCAGGGGTACGAGAGATATCGATCATGATGGTAGGAGAGATACTTGCCATATTTCCTTCGACATATATGTCGTGCATATCAAGTGGAACTACGGCGTGACCGACTATCTTGCTCAGAGTAGATCGAAAGTCATCTTGTTCAATTCTAGCAAGCTATGGGAGAAAATAAGAGCGATGATGCATATCATCCCAAGGTTTGTCAAAACCATTCATGGCCTCGATGATAGCTTCATCCGAGGGAGTAGTCTCATCGATGCAGTCATGTGAGCAAGATGACGAAGTGGCCCACACGGTCTTAAGAACAAGATCCTCCTTGTCCGTTTACGAAGTAATATGATCGGGATTGGTGAAAGAGTCAAGAACAACTTGATACACTATCTCTGATGCCGATAGAGGCATGGCCATTCCAGCATGCGAATGACCTTCACAAGATGCAGTTGATGAAGGTAGGGTCCAAGGATCATTAAAATAGGAAGTGTGGAAAGGAACAAATCTCTCTGACGAAACGGGCTTACTGGACATGGTGTAAACATGGTGAATCGGTCCCATGAAGTCGAAGGTACTCATAAGGGATGAATACATTCCGAAACTGATATTCTCAGTTGGTGGCTAAGAATTGTCGACCATGGGGATTGACGGTCCAACAGATGCACTGGGGCTAGAATACGCAAAGGACAACTGGTCGATCGTCACGATCTTCCCATTGTGAGGAAAACAAAGAGTGTGGAAGACATATGATACAACGACAGTTATAGCGTAAGTCCAATTGCATCCCAGTAACAAGTTATAATCGAGGGGTGAGGGGCGCATCAACCACCTCGACATCCACCTCTACCATTTTCCCACCTAAATGGATCGGAAAGGTAGGAAGAATACCGTGAGGGCGGAAGGAATGACCATCAAAAGTAGTTAACATGGTCAGAGACTGAGAGAGAGAGTCAGAGAGCCGAGAGCTTTCCAACAGACCAGGGACATCACACATGTTGCAGTGCCTTCATCAACAACCACACGCTTGATGGTATACTTTGAGTAAACCACGTGGATTTGGAATGCCACATGGTAAGGCAAGCGAGGCTTCACATCTATGACATCAAACTTGATAAATTTCGAGCCACTAGGATCTAGAGCTCCTAACACAGATATCAAGGCATTCCTTTGTGAAGGACACGTCTGGAGTACCTCCAGGGCCTACATCGCACAAGGGGTTTGACCCAGGTCCTCAACAATAGAGTAATTCTGGGTGGCTCTAGCATTAGGATTGTGGGTAGAGCGCTTGAGTACTCCTTTCGGAATACGAGGCGATGGCTCTCGTTTTTTGATTTGTAAGGGTATCTTTGGAGGAGGAGGAGATTCTAGACTAGGTACAGTTTATGGAGAATTGTAATCCCAAGATCAAGTGGCTACATTAACCTGAGAATTGACTATATTGATGCACAAACAATCACCATCTTGTGCTGGTGGGTTTTGACTCCCACCGGCCACATTTCTGGCATTTGAGGAGCTCAAGGCCATGTGCTGATTATGTGTGAAAGGATTTGTTAGCATGATGGGCGATAGAGATAAGAGCCTCCTAGCTTTCGCAAGTTTGGGGCAAAAATGAGTAAGATGATCGTCTATACAAAGCTTACAGGGAAATTTCAGCTTACGCCTTTCTTTCTTGCCCTCACCAGCATTATGATTCATCCTCTCATTATTACCATTTTCCTTGGGTTTATTATTATTCTTCCCACACTTACGATTATTATTACGTCCTTTCTTCTTATTCTCGCTTGGTTGCTGGTTACCATTTGGGTTGGTCGACGATTGCATGGAATGTACATCCACCGATTGAGTGGGATTGGAAGACACAGACAAAGATGGCCCTCCTGCAGACTGGTTAAGAGACAACTCTTTCGAATGGCTTTTCACCGAGTTTGTAGATTTCACATTGGTGGATCCTACAATGCCATCAACATGAGGCCCAAACTTTTGTCTAGGGTCATAATTTGTCCTCGGTGCGTCTGGAAGAATCTCGTATAACATCCCAGACTGAGCATATATAATATCTAACTGCTCGGCTTTGAAGATTGCTTCTTCCTCAGATGTAACCTCAGATGTCGCAACATCCTTTGAAATAGGAGGTTGTAAAGACTTAAGGAACCACTCTAATATGAATTCCGGGGGTATGGAGGTCTTTATCAACCTCTTCTGTCTACGCCACTCCTGGATGTGATACGAGATATGAGAGGATTTCTCCTGGCGTAAGGTTGACAAAATTTCTAGGCCAACATTGTAACGAATCGACAATTGGAAGTGGTTAAGGAAGAGTAAAACCATCTGACTAAAGGTCTCGTATGCTCCCCTAGGTAGCTCGATATACCATTTCACGGAAACCCCCATGAGGATGCATTGAAACAATCTTAACCAGATGGAATCATCGTTAAGGGAATTTGGAGAGCACCATAAGTGAAAGGTGGTAACATGATCACCCAGATCCTCGCCATTCTTGCCTTCGAATTTTGGAATATCTGAAGGAAGCTTGGTGGGAATGGGGGGCCATGTAGGATCATGACACACAGGGTCATTCATCAACTTAGACAAGTCTGGCAGATTGAGAGTGGACAGAAAAGGGAGATGGGGTTGCAGCATCTGGCCCCAAGCTCCATGGAAAGATTGTGGTTGGGGAATTGCAGCCCATCCAAGGTTCTGGTAAGCACCATGGCTCTGTCCGGGATTGTAAGACCCTCCTCTAGGCTGATTCATAAGGGGTTGGTTGGGTATCATTCCAATAGGAATGTTCTTATGAGGGTTATAAAAACTTCCCCCAGCCGGAGTGGCTCCGAGTTGGGGGTTGCCCAAGGTGTGAAACTGACCTCCTCTAAGTGTGAATCCAGAGGATAAAGGTGGATTCTTCATGCCAAACAAGTTGGTCAAAATCGAAACCGAGGAGGTGAGAGTAAAGGACATAACTTGAGCAAAATCTTGTCCGCCAGGTTGGTTACTCCATCCAGAAGCAACAGGATTAGACCTAGGGTCAAGAAAAGGAATGCCTCCCATGGTAGGAGTCATTTGAAGGACCTGAGTGCCACCAAACGAGAATGGAGTATAAGGAGGAACTATGCCCCCAAGTCCAATGCTAGCATTAGGGCCAGCGGCTGGGATGGAGTTTGAAAACTGCGATGTAAAATGCGGCATACCATAGGAAAAAGGACTAGAGGCCATCAACATGTGTTGAACATTATAGCCCGATGAGTGACCAAGAGACCCAAATGGGTTCGTGGCAATAGATTGAGTATTCACTATAGGACGAGCAACAATGATAATAGGTGCCTCCGGCACTACAACCATTGTGGTTGCAGGAGTCGAAGGGGTACCATTAACTATAGTAGGTATGGGAGTCAAAGGGCTCCCAGTATCTTGATGACTCAGTTCAATACTCATCCTTGTAGAATCACAAGTCTAATAAGTGGAGGTGTGTGTACCACGTTTAATAACTCTATGCCTTTTAGAAGGAAAAGACTCAAAATGCGGTGGTAACTGTAACAAATGGAGAGACCTGCAGGGAAGCTGGTCCGGCTCCACAATGAATTAAGATTCAATATATAAGAAACAAATCCTAATGCCAACTAGTAATCAAAGAGGACACCAAAAATAATCAAACGACCAATATGCACACAAATAGGATAAAGTGGTTGAAAGGGACCTCCCTCTCTAAAGTAGGTATGCCTCGCCCAAGAGGGGCCTACGACTCCACTGGTAAATATTGGAGGAAACATAATCAGTTTTAAGGACCCTCGTGGTCTTAACAACCAATCAGTTAGATTCCCCCGGAGAGGTAATCCTATATAAATGTTGTGTGTTATCTGACCCTTATTTGACCTAGGGTACCTGTAGAGTAACCCCTGCAACTAACCTATGTGGTACCTAAGTCAAGCAACTAAGCAACCACGATATAACGATGCACATGCGAACAATCATAAGTCAGGTCCACCATACAGGTAGGGTAGCAAAGCCCAAAACCTTGAAAGCCCCACCTCTCACGGAGGTAAGGGAACTACCAAGATCCCCATATACGAATAGATCCCCAGAAATATATCTGATGCTAAGAAGGTATCGGGGGGATATCCCTTCAACCGACCTCATGTGACCTCGTGCTTAACTACGGTGTAAGCGGAGCCTTATGATATTACCGATTATACAATGGATTTCTCCACTCCCTTAGTTAGACACATATGTTGATTTAATAGCCTTGGATAAGTTTGCTCACAAAATCCTATTCCAAGGCACTAAATCCTAAGCTAGTTTGTGCACCCTAGAAAATAAAATTGTTACTAATCAATTTTAAATTATAGCATTAATTTTAATGGCCTTGCTTACTCAAAAGGTGCAGTCATGAAACTAGTGTTGTTATGACTCAACAAGAAAAATAAATAAATATGAATATAATGCAAAGTCCTAGCTTCAATTTCCAATAAATGATATGCTTCTTAAAAATGCAATTTTCAATTCAATTATGCAATTCTAAATAAAAATGAAATCTTTCTTTACATGCACTAAGATAAATGACAAAGATTAAAGAGATCAAAATGCCAATCAATGTAAAATGACTAGTATTTTTGTATTTTTAATATAAGAAAAATGAAAATGCAAGGACTGAACAACAACTTGATATAAAGACTCTAATGTGTATAAACAAAGACAACCCAAGTAGGATATCAAGGAGCACAACACCTAGACCAAGGTGCAAGGACAATCAAAATGAAAAGATGATGAGAAAGGCACCGCCTAAAAATTCAACCAAAGACAGGTTTCCTATCATTCCACGGAGACTTAACAGTCACCACAGAGACCCAAGAAGACTCAACAATCATCAAAACCTACCCAACAACCACCAAACCCAACAATCAAGCAACAAAGGTTGATGTACATGACTATTCAAGGGAAAAGCGTGTATGTACACAACTTGCAGAAGTACAACACGCGTATGTACGCGACTATCAAGCAAAAACCCATGTATGTGTGTCAAAACATAGCTAGGCTAAGGAGAAGGCTAAAAGACTCGGACCTAGAGTGAACAGAGGCTATCAAGTAATCATACGACAAGAAACTCAATACGAACGAGAGAAATCTAAGAAGAAAAACACTCCAAACCCCGAAAAAGAATATTCAATCCCCAATATGGTCGCCAATTCTGTTACGAGGAAAATCTCTCTATGGCTAGGGGTAAACCACAACAGACGGAAATGATTGCAGAAATCAACTCTAATATCAAGTATGCTATATAAACAACTATGCTAACAAGACAAGATAAGAGGCCTATCTCGTCCGAACGTTCGATGAAGTCCATCATTGAGCACTTGACCCAAAGAAATTTACCTGCAACTAGTCCTCAACAACCAAGCAACACAGGCATACGGTGATAATATATAATGTTAGCACATTTGATAGCATAATACATCAACATTCATAACAAATACACCCATGGAATAATAATTCAAATATTTTCGAGAAATTAATTGGACGAGAAAAGAGTATTTCTATTAAGATATGATCAACAAAAGTGAATGAGTTACTAACTTCCATGTCGACGCAGTTCAGAACTGAGAAACTAAGTTCCTTCTAGTTGGGCCTCCACCACTTCAATCCTCCACCAAAGGCAAGCTCATATAAGAGAGACAATGAAGTTCTCAATCGATAAGGGAAGAGCTTGAGGGTTGAACAATGTGTTCAGATTTAAAGGACAAAGGGATGCAGACTCAATGTGAAGTGAATAATTTCTCCATAGTAACTTTGCTCTCAAAGTTGAATTGTTTCCCCCTTTTCCATAGCTTGGATTTGACCCATTTTATAGCCTTCAAGTGGAACGGAAGGGCTAAGTCAGAACGTTTCCAGTATATGGAAGGCCAAGCATCATTGATTTCATGACATGACATGGAAACCCGAGACCATTTTTCAATTTTGGGCACATTTCTCATTGTACGTGGGCTGTAGTGATGCAACCTGCATATACGCATATTGTATAGTATGCAAGGCGCGTATATGTGGAAAAATATTGTCTTTATCTTTGGGATTTGCAAAAAAGGGGACTTCAAGTTTGCATAGGGAAATGGAAAAAGGCCCTCTGTGAAAGATTGCATGGGGTGAGGCAAATCTTGCTATAACAACAACTAGAAGCATGAGAATCAGACCATTTGATAGCCTTTGGAAGCATAAAATTGTCAGAATCAGAGAAAAATTACAACACTACAGAAAGAGAAAGCCTAGCCATGGTATATGCACTTAAGAAGTTCAGGAACTATTTACTGGGTAAACACTTTAAGATGTTCACAGATCATTCTACCCTCAAATATCTAGTCAACGAGCTAGTGTTGGGGGGGGAGGATCTGTAGATGGTTGTTGTTATTCCAAGAATTTGATTTCGAAGTGATAGTCAAACCAGGGAAGCTGAATGCAGGACCTGGTCACCTGTCAAGGGTAACTAATGGAGAAGAACCTACCAACTTGGAAGACAACTTCCCTGATGCGTAGGTGTTTTCAGTACAAGTAGTTGATGAGTACTTTGCCGATATTATTAAATACGTAAGTACATGGATTGCACCACAAGAGTTTAGCACTGTGCAGAAGAAAAATCTGGTATTCAGAGCTGCAGACTATCTACTTATTACAGGACATTTATGTAAGATGGGCGCAGATAGTATTTTGAGAAGATGTGTACTAGAACATGAAAGGCCCAGGATTTTGGAAGAATCTCATGAAGGTATAGCTGGAGGAAACTATGTAGGAAAAGGTACCACGCAGAAGGTATTGAGAGCAGGATTATGGTGGCCAACAGTCCATAGAGATGCCAAGGAATATTGCCAGAAATGTGATGTCTTTCAAAGGGTTGGAAAACCTAATAGAAGAGATGAGATGCCTCTGAGACCACAAGTGAATCTGCAGGTATTTGACAAATGATCAATAGACTTTGTTGGACCAATCCATCCACCAACAAGAAGGCCAGGAGCTAGGTATATCATTACTACAACCGAATACTTAACAAGATGGGTAGAAGCAGCACTAGTAAAAGATTGTAGCGCAAAGACATCAACACACTTCTTGTTTGAGCAAGTGATCACCATATTTGGATGTCCAAGGATTTTGATGAGTGACAAAGGCACTCACTTTATCAACAATACCACCAGGGCTATGACTGAGGAGTTTGAACTCTATCACCAGAATATTGCACCATACCATCCTCAAGCAAATGGAACAATAGAAGCCTTCAATAAGATCTTGGAGAAAGCTCTGACAAAGATCTACAATGTCAACATGGATGATTGGGAATTGAAGATACCAGCAGTACTATGGGCATATAGGACCACATGTAGGAAGTTGATAGGACATAAACCATTTAGATTGGTGTATGGATAGGAAACAATAGTGCCATTAGAATTTCTGGTACCCATTCTGCATGTAGCAGCAATTACCAACATGACATAAAAAGGCGTGACAAAGGAAAGGTTAAATAAACTAATGGAAATGGAAGAGAACATGATTATGGCAAGATTTCACCAGGAAGTGAAGAAAGCAAGAGACAAATCCTGGCATGACATACACATTAAGAAGAAGATATTTAAGGAGGGAGACCTAGTCGTACTCTCTGACAATAACTTTTTCCAGCATCTTGGTAAATTTAGAATGCATTGGCTAGGGACATATGAAGTAAAGACTGTCACATATGGAGGATCTGTGCAACTAAAGGATTTGGGAAGAACATAACTAAAAGGAATGATCAACAGTAGTCGACTAAAACTGTACAGGGAGAGTCGACCTACTAACTCTTAAAAGTTACAACGTAGTGGGAAAGGCATGTATATAGTGTACTATAGTAGAAGTTCTGATAGAAAAATGAGACAAATAAATAAAAAGTAGAAAAAAACGGAAAAAGAAATACAAAAATAGAAAAGGAAGAAAATACAAAAATATTGGGAAACATCGTGCACAGAAATTGTGGAATCAGCGTGACATAAAGAAAAAGTGACCGCGCGTAGCATATGGCTGGCAGAAAGTAAAACATTGTGTACTAAGGAAAAGTCATGACACACTAAGGAGAAGTTCAATGCACTGGAAAAGGGGTCAACTGTCGGAAAAGCAAAAAACGACCGTTAGGGGAAAAAGGCGCGAATTGGGGAATTTATGGAATTGAATGAAGCGTACTCGACAAGCTTCAATGCATTAATCACAACCAAATAAACTTCTCTAAGATGATTCAGGGAAATAATGACACCCTCTATATAAAGGAGAAACACAGACCAAACAAGAATTATTGTGAAATTGCAAACCTGCGAAGCTAGAGAAGAGAGGTGAACATGTGATTATAGAGATTGAAGCAGCTGAAGCTCAATCTAGAAAGCAAGAAGTGCCCACGATGGCACCCCCAAAGGTTGGAGCACCAAGCCAAAATTCATGCATAACCAAAAGTAGTCTTAGGTCACCACAAGAAACCGCAAAGGTGGTGCAGGAAATAACACAGAGAGAGGAAGATGTGGATGTCGACGCAATTCCCTCGCCAAAGATCGAACCAATGACCGCCACATTGGTAGAAGAAGAAGAATAAGCCCCAACGATGAGTGGGATGAATATTGACTCAAAAGACAATGCACAGAGGCACAAACCCATTGCCACAAGAAACCCACAACAACCAGAGAGGGTCGAAGAAGCCCACAGAACAAATGGGGGTGACAGCGAGAGGACAGAGTATGACACAATGAGACCACAACCTAGAGAAGGGTCTGCGCAACAGGAGGAAGGAAAAGTGGAAGATATTACAAGGTATACGGAGTCGGGTGAGGAAGAGAGAGAGCCAGAGTCTGGTACCTCTACCGCCTTGGTAAGAAGAAAGGGAAAACAACCTATCGCATGGTCCTCGCATAAGCATCCCAACGCAGTAATTGTGCTACCGTGCATTCCAGAGTGAGTGCAGGCCATGCCAACCCTACTGGGGTGCATGGAAAGGTTAATATACTTGGACTGCGATGTGGTCAACATCGACAAATTCCCATAATTTGTGCAGCAAGTATACATGGAAAGCATAGGTACATACCCATTTGGAGACCCCATGATGCAGCCAAAGCAATGGGCAGTAGGCCCGGAAAACACAAGAATCCTGAACCTTGTAGAGATTCCCCACTTCGACAAGGGGAAATAAGTGAATAACTTCGTTAAGAAATTGATGGCACTTCTTCATGGAGGCTGGTTATGGATGGAAGAACTTGTCTCCATCGACATGAAACTAATTGCATTCATCACAGGTTTTCCATCAATGGGTGAGAGTCTTGCGCAATACCTAGACGACAAGACAAAAGAGAATGATCTTGCCGAAGAAATTAAGAAAACATATGGGACAGAGAGAGGCTCACGTCATATTATCATTAAAATAATTAGTGACACAACCACCAGAATGGCCACAAAACTAATGGTGTGAAAGTTTCTATGCAAATACCGCAAGGAGGAGGTCCTTGTAGGGGTTGTCACAACTGTAGCTCAGTGTGCAAATGACACCATGCTCATCTGGTCTTGATATCTGATGAACATGTTCCTCGACGACTGCAAGGACGCGTGGGAATTGGGAACAGAGTTCCACTATTCATGGTTGATGATTTTGATAGCACTAATCAGGTGGAAGGAGCCTCCCTACTGTTACTTATGTGATAGAGTAGGCCATTTCCGTGCAACACAGTGCACATCCATGGGAAGCATGTCGGATCCCAAGAGAAGAAGTGGAAACACGGGTACCTTTGCATGGTACCTCAGTGACATCCAGGACAACATAGCCAATACCTTGAGGATCACTCTGGAAGTGATCATGCAACATTAGGGTATATCCAACTTCAAGGCTATGTGCCACACTATGTGGATCCAAGTGCGCAGGGATCCAAGAAAAGAATGGACGCAACTTCATTTCTGCATCAAACAAGAGGAAGTTGAAATGACAATGCGAGATTAACAAGACGACTCGAAGATCCCAGTCATTACCAAGGAAATGCCAAAGGGAAAGGAGGTAGAAGCAGGGTCATCCAAGACACTTGCAGGAGACAGCGTTGCACCCAAAAATCCAACACAGTAGGGGAATTCCAGTTAGAAGCCAACGCAACAGAAGAAGGGCAGTGATCCAAAGAAGGATGCACAGTCAGGGAAGAAGGACACTGCCTTGATGCAGGAGGAACAAGGAAGGGGGGACACAAAGACACAAGAAGCCCATTCGATAACCACTCCACAAGAAACAGGGCCACCCAAGCGGCCAATTATACATACAGGGGGGTTGCACAAGAAGGCCAAGGCTCATAAGCAGATACCCAAGTACACAATCACCGAGAACAATGCCGACCTTGTCAAAGAAAGAGTTCAAGATCACGCAGCCGAGGAGTTCGAAGAGGCTGAGCCCCAAAGAGGAAGGATACAAAATGAGTTTGTCGACATTAGGAAGGTCCTAGAATAAATACAAGTAGTATAGATGCATGAAAGGGGAACAAAACCCATCCCCTCAGCGACCGAGGCAAAGGAAAGGACCGAGCCAAGTGGACAAGCCACCATCCAGGACATAGTGTAGGTGAGTCCAAGCTTCCAAGTAACATCAGAGATGTTGTAGATGGACAAGGCCATAGCCTAGGCACCACTTAAGGATCTATCACAGGTACAGTTGGTATAGGTGAAGGTACCAACAAATAAAATGTACAAACTTCAAGTTAGTGTCACACAGGAAGTGCAATCGCACGCAAGGATAGATGCAACGGAATTGCAACAAACTAAAAATGACAAGGATGCCTTGGAACTGGTAGTCGAGCAGGTAAATCTCGAGACAAAAGAAGAGAAACAACACACGGATAAGTTAGAGAAACAACTGAAAGAAGTTGTTACAAGGATTCCAAACAACACGTAGGAAACTATGAGCAATGCATAAGAATAGATCCAACTCATCGCACAGATGCCCGAGAACTACAAGAAGGAGATCGAGGAGCTCAAAGAGAAATTAACCCCAACTACTCCTCCAGAAGTTATGGCTGAAAGAGAAAAACAAACAACCCTGCAAGTGGAAGTGATGCAGAAAGAAGCTGAAAGGGTCACACAACTATTTGACAAAATTGCACAGCTATGGACAACGCTGGAAGAAGATGACAAGGTCTAGTACCTAGATCAAAAAGAGGAGGGAATCAACACTGAAATCCAAAAGATGAAGCAGAGGCGAAAGTTCATGAGCATCACATAGCGAGTGAAGGGTGCGTAGGAGATGAATACCCTGCACGCAGAACTGAAGGTTGCATAGAATAACAAGCAGGAAAGGCTAGCCCAGTTAGAACCTCTCTAAGAGAAAGAAATGCAAATTATTGAGAAACTGGAGAAGGAAAAGACTAGAATGGCTCATGACCATGTTGAGAGCACATAATCTCTCAAGGATCACATCACAATACAAAGGGTAGAAGAGATCACAGAGAGAGCTGTGCAGAGCATAGCAAAAGGGTAAGAACTAGAAGGGAAATTCCACAGCTTGGCAGAGGCTGTTTGGGGAGCGCGCACAACCTGAGTGGATCAGGATGAGCCACATGTCATTGTTGGGGGCCTGTTGGGTGTAGACCTATTTTGAGGAAATAATTAATTTTGGAGAAGAACAACTGGCAGGAAAATCAACATGCATGAGGAAAAACAACATGCAAGAAAGAAAAGCCACGTGCGAGGAGGCAAGAAAGCCTAACCATGTTAGGGTTAGGGTTTTTGACAAAGGTTTTAATGATTATAAGCTTGTAAAATAATATAAATAAGAACCTAGGAGGTCTAGGTCGGGGTTGTGTAAGGTTTTTGTGAAGAGAAAAGCTGTTGAGATGTAGAAGAGTCAAGGAAGCTAGATTTTGAGGGTTAGGTCACAGGTTGAGGAGCCTGGTGTGATCTGATCTGCCTCACAGAGGTTCCTTAACCTCATAGTACTTGTATGATTGGAGATGTAATGCGCACAATGCCAGATTTTGCAACAGACTAAATAAAGAGTAGAGAAGCCAAATCTTTGTGGACGTAGCCGAAGAGGGGGTGAACAACTGTAAAACTTGTGTCCAATGTGATGATTCTTGCATGTTTACCTTCTTTCAGTGACTAGTTTATGAATGAATGAATGAATGGTTAAGATAGATATCTTAGAATGCATGCATGGGCTTAAAAGATGAATGAAACCTAGGAATATATGAATGAATAACATGATGAATGCACGAAGAAGATAAACCACATCCCCAGATCCCCACTCATTCCTAGATTGCAAGCACTTGAGCATTGCAGTCACCCATAAAGTTATCTCGAGTGAGACTGCGCAGTGCACTCTGTGCGCTATGTTGCCTTCTGGTTTACCAGGAGGCCGATAATTTTAGAGGATTTTGTTGGAACCCTAACCAAATCTGAACCTGGGTCAAACCAAGAAGTGAAAGAGAGATTTAACCTAACAACCAGGTTGCTAGGCCTGAAGAGAGAAATCTTGTTTGAGTTGCACTAAAACAACAAGTATTTGTTGATAGTTTTCCTAGCAACAATTTCCCTTGAGTTCTCAGCTGAGAGATTCCTAGTTTTCTGTGCTAGAGAGATCCTCATAAATGAATGGGACATATGAGGGACTGAGATCAGTGAAGGGGTACATTCCTTGGGTTGGATAGGTCCAGAGGAAGAGAGCTGGTGGAAAATCGGGATAGTTGTAGGAAAATATCAGTTGGGTTGAGTGTTTTAGGAGCTGTGAGTGGACTGTGAGACCACCCTCTTTTGTGGATTGCTAGCCTCAACTCGGGGGTGACTGGATGTTGAGATTTGGAATAGTCAGTCTATGGTTGGGTGGAACGTTTGTCCCAAGCAACTAGTTGCACAACTATTGTGAAAAGATAAGTGTTTTATCTTATTGTTGTGTTAAATTATGTCTTTAATTGTTGTGCATGAACTCTGTGTATTTGGAAGTGATTTATATGTTGATGTAATGATTTGTTTAGCTGCATTTCATGTTGATTATTAGCATGCTATAGATGCTTCTACTTTGTGGTTCTAGACAGTAGCTAAATCTATTTTAATTTGTAGCTGTAAGCTACAGGAAATTAGCTAATTGCAAATGAATTAATTTAGTTAGTAGAAATTTCATTTTTTAAGAGTATTATGCACCGTAATGTCACTCAGATGGGATGGGGGATGTTACATTATGGTATCAAAACTTCTAGTTCAAACATTGGGCTTGTATGGGCCAAGATGGCTACGAATTCATGAAATTCGTTGTTGCAGATTTTGTCTGTGATCGATTTGGGGGAAAACAAAGATTTTAGAGAGAAATCCCTAATTCTGTGAGTGAAATCCAAGTTTTAATGAATTCAGATGGTTTGAGAAGGTTAATGGAGTGGAGCGGTGAAGTTGCAGATTGAAATTCGACCTAGAATGGTTAAAATTCAAGTTTTTAATGGATGCTTGTAGAGTTACATGCAGTTTGGAGAATCAACGACTGAGATTGTGTTTGATATCATGATTGACGGTCGAGATTCATCATGATAAATTTAAAAATTCCTAAGTATTAGACCATTTGAAAGGTTGATGAGATCAACGACCAAGATTAAATCAGGGGTTGTGAAAGGGAGCTAAGCCTTCGGGGCCTCCAGACTTCGGAGGTTCGGGACTCCGAGATGTTAGAACTTCACAACACTCTAATCCTGTCAAAGGCAACCTAATAAAACGGTTACCAAAGAGTTTAACCGACAACTGGTGGTTTCCTATCCATTGCCATGGGATCCACTTTATCGTTAAACCCTAACCAGAGTTTTAGTCATGAAGTAACGCGAGCCGTAGATCTAAGGATCTTCAAAATTGTTCTTGGCCATTGGATATACGCTAGGGTCAAATTCGACGTTGACCCACTCCGGGAGTAAAAAGGTGTTAAATTACTAGAATTCCCAAATGTAGAAGTCACGAAGTAATGCGAGCTGTAGATCTAAAGATCTTTAGAATCCTTCCTTTTCATTGGCTATACTCTATGGTCAAATTCATCATTGACCACTCCGGGAGTAAAAAGGTGTTAAATGACAGGAATCCCCGAATGTCGAAGTCGCGAAGTAACGTGGATTGTAGATCTAAGGATCCTTTGGGACCCTTCTCAACTGTTAGATCGAGCATAGTGGAAGGATAGAGTAAGCGGTACCATTGACCGACATCAAGCGGTCATCCCTGCTTTATGACCTATTCGGTAGGTAAACTGTCGAGACTTATTAGGTTAAGGACTGTAAGGGATGCAGAGTTACGAAATCCTAGAGTGACGAAATTCTTCCAACCATTAGATCGAGGGGAGGAATTCAGGAGCAATGGGAGTCATTTGATCTAATAGTGGAAGGATAACATAAACACTTCGGTGAAGTCTCACTTTGAGAAATTTAAGGTACAAGGGGTAAGAATATCTTGAAGGCCAAAGGCCTAAATATGTGGCGAGGAATTTCGAAACTTCAGAACTCTGGGAGTTTTGACATGTTGGTGCACATGCCAAACGTAGAAGCGACGAAGGACAGAGTATGTGGCAGGAGTTCTAGAACTTCAGAACTCCACGACTCTAAGACTCTAGGAGATGCAAGGATATAGGATGGTGTGTTAAACGCCGAAAGCCAAAGGCCGGAGTACGTGCCGAGGAATTCTAGAACTTTGAAACTTTAGAACTTCGAAACTTCGAGAATCTAGATGATTCAAAGATATAGGAGGATGTGTTAAGAGTTGAAGTGTTGAAGTTCCAAAGTTTCCCTTGTTGAAGTGTCCAACTCTGATTTGACGGGCCTGCATACGCTATGGTGATGCGACGTACCTGGATCATTCCACGTGGCATCATAGGATTTGTCGTGAGTTAAGTGTGGGAACCCCCCTTGCCAAGTGTAAACCTTGTGTTAAGTGCAGACAAATATTAATGTTAGATCCAAGGGTGGATAAAATATCCACCATAGACTCTGGAGTGGAAAGAGTCCTTTGGACTTCGGAACTCTCGGGAAGTTTGTAGACCTGTACAAGAATATCGAAGAGGTTGAAGTCCCAATATTCACAAAGAATGGGGGATATTCCCTACAACTTGCAGCCACGTCATCGTCAGGGGATAACAACCTAGGTCACATCATGCCATGTCAGATGGCATGAGAGAGGTGAAGCTACATGGATTCCACATGGCGAAGGGGATGGCCATTGGCCAAAGACGTCCCTAAAAACTTCAGAAGGCTATAAATTTCAAACCAGAGCTTGATTTTGGCCAAGGTTTCAGTCGTTGGGAAGTTGTTTCGGGGATGAATGCTTCAAGCAAATCAAAATTTTAATTGGTGCAATATGACCTTCATAATTTGATGAAGAAATAACTTGTATTCTATATGATGAAATGTTTTATGCTATGCATATTTCTAACAGTAATTATTATATGCATGTCTCTTGCAGAATTAGAGGTATAGAAAGAAACTTTAGTTCTTATATGAGGACTAGAGTCATGGAAGATGCTCAAGGATATTACATCCATGAGGAAGAGATCAGAGGTCTGCATGTTAGCATGGGGAATCCTGAGACAAATTCAAATGGAAGAAGAGATAGGTAAGAGATTGTCACTATGAGAAGTCTACGTAGTGAAGTGCAGAGCTACAAGGATGATAATGAAAGGATTATGAAGTCTCAGGAAGAGATACTTCAGAGATTTAACATGTTTCATAAGCAAGTAAACAAGGATTATAGAACCAAGAAAGCAGCTAGTGCTAGAAAATCATCAACATCTAGATCCCATTGAAAAATGGATGATCATGGAAATGATAGGCAATCAAGAATCATGAGTAGGCACCATCATTCTCTAAGGCATTCCACTAGAAGAACTCATGCAAGCTCAGGGCCAGGGAGTAGACCAAGTGTGTCTCATGTTCATAGGCAAAGAAGAAGGCCCAAGGTAGACATCTTGCAAGGTGAACTTAGGAAAATAGAGCTACCTACTTTCAATTGTGAGCACAGGAAAGGAGAAGAGGCAGAATCTTGGCTGTTGGAAATGAAGAAATATTTCCAGCTGCATGATTACCCATCCCGAGTAGAAGATAGAATTTCCACCTACCAGTGGAAAGGAAAGACATCCATGTGGTGGGATCAACTTAAGCAAGCCAAGAAAATCAATGAGAAAAGGATCTCATGGAGGCAGTTCAAAGGATATTTCCAAGACAAATGTTTTTCCGAGCATTACTATGAGAGAAAGATGAAATATTTCTTTGAACTCAGGTTGGGAACCATGACAATGGAGGAATATGAGAAGCGGTTCTTTGAATTGTTGAAGTATGTTGACTTCATCAAGGATGAGAAGGTTAAAATCCAAAGGTTTCTAAGTGGGTTACCCTCCTTCTATAGTGACAAGATTCAATATGATAACCCCAATACCTTGGAGAAAACCTTAAGGAGAGAAAGGCACCTTTATGAGCAAAGCAAAGGAAGGCTAGTGTTCCAAAAGGCTTGGAATGACAAGATGAAAGGGAAAAATGATCAAAGGAAGAAAGTTTTTAAACCACCCTTTTTAAAAAATAACTCCCAAGAAAATTAACAAGGCCAGGTAGCCCAAAATGAGCCAAGGAATGCAGATTCATATGGGAAAAGGCCAAGGTAACAACCTGCTCAATGTTGGGGATGTGAGGGGAATCACTTATATATGGATTGCCCTCATAAAGGAGAAAGAATGAGGACCGTCCACAACATTCAAGAGGCTGAAATAGTGAAATACATGAGAGGAAGCATGGCAAGGATTTATGCATCCATGGACAACAAGCAAGAATAGTATCAATCCCCCATGATCGAAGTGGAAGGTAAGATTGATAGCCAACCCACAGAAATTTTGATTGATTCTGGAGCTAGCCATGGTTACATAAATGCTAACATTGTTGAAATATTTCACTTGCAAAGAAGTACGCATAAGAAATCTTGATTAGTTTAGTTAGCCACGGGGGCTAAGAGAAAGATAAATGAGTTGGTTAAAGATTGTCAAACATACACGAATGGAATCAACATGAAGGTATATGTAAACATCATTCCGTTGGGTTCATATGACTGTCTAATTGGCATGGGTTGGTTGGAGAAACATCATGTTGTCCTAGACTATTACCACAAGACAATTACATGTCTTGATGAGGAAGGGCAACAAGGAAAGATTCAAGGTATTTCAAGAGTTGTAGTTGTTAGAGAGATTTTAGCTATGCAGTTGAAGAAGAGCTTCAGGAAGGGATCTTAGATGTTTGCAACCCATATGGAGGAGGCAACCAAAGATAAAGTGGCAAGCATCGAAGACCATCCGGTCTTGAGGATATTTGAAGATGTTTTCAGAGAAATTCCAGGATTTCCACCCAAGAGAGACATTGATTTCTCTATTGATTTAGTGCTAAGAGCTACCCCAATGTCTAAGACACCATACAGAATGGGTACACTAGAATTGAAGGAGTTACATATGCAACTTGAAGAGTTGTTAAAAAAGGGGTATATATGCCCAAGTATCTCACCTTGGGGAGCCCCAGTTCTTTTTGTGAAGAAGAAGGATGGAACCTTAAGGCTATGTATTGATTTCATGCAACTTAATAAGACTACCATAAAGAATAAGTATCGTTTTCACAGAATTGATGATTTGTTTGATCAGCTGAAAGGTGCAAGAATATTTTCAAAGATTGACTTGAGATCAGGATATCATCAAGTAAGGATAAGGGAAGAAGACATCACCAAGACAACATTCAAAACAAGATGTGGGCATTATGAATTCACGGTAGTGCCATTTGGGCTATCAAATGCCCCAACAATTTTTATGTGTACGATGAATGGATTTTTTAGGGAATACCTGGACAAGTTTGTGATTGTGTTCTTAGATGATATACTCTCCTATTCTAAATAAAAATAGGAACATGAGCAACATTTAAGAATGGTGTTGCAAGTTTTAAGAGAGCACATATTATATGCTAAACTAAGTAAGTGCATCTTTTATCAAAAGAAGATTCACTACTTGGGGCATGTAATATCTACAACATGGATAGAAGTTGATCATGAGAAGATAGATGCCATTAGAGGATGGACAACGCCAAATAATGTGACAAAGGTAAGATCATTCATGGGTCTTACCAGTTATTACCGAAGATTCATAAAAGGGTTCTAAAAATTGCAAGTCCAATCACTTCTTTGCAAAATAAGGGAGCAAAGTTTGAATGGACTTCCAAGTGTGAAGAGAGTTTTCAACAGTTGAAGGGAATATTGACAAGTGCACCAATATTTAATATTGTAGATCCAAACAAAGATTTTGTTGTGTGCACCGATGCATACAAGGAAGGACTAGGTGGAGTTATTAGTCAAAGGGACCATGTGGTATGATATGAGTCCAAAAAATTAAAAGAGCACGAGAGGAATTACGCTACATGTGACTTGGAGTTAGCAACGATTATACATGCATTGAAAATGTGGAGGCATTACCTTATGGGTAATAAATTCGAGTTAAGGACCAACCACTGTGGTCTGAAGCATTTGTTTGGACAACCAACACTAAATGCTAGGAAAACTAGATGGCTGGAATTTCTGAGTGAATATGACTTCAAAATTAAGCATATAAAGGGAAAGGAAAATCAAGTGGTTGATGCACTCAACAAGAGAGCTCATGAAGTTCATATTGAATCCATTAGCATGTACATGATAGATCTAAAAGATAAAATTATTGCAACAACAAATTTAGATCATAATTATTTAAAAATAAAAGAGACATTACAACAAGTAATTTTCGGCAGAAATTTAATTATTATGAGCTGAAAGAAGATGAAATTCTCATGTTCAAAGGTAAGGTGTATGTGCCGAATTCCGGGGAACTGAAAAGTGCAGTGTTGAAGGAGATGCACAATGTGCCATATGTTGGGCACCCATGATATCATAAAACAATTGCAGCAGTAAGAAGCCAATATTTTTGGCTAGTAATGAAGAAATAAGTGGCTAATTACATAGCCCGATGTCTAGAATGCCAAAAAGTTAAGAGATAACATAGACACCCAACATGTTTTCTATAGACATTGCCCATTCCAGAATGGAAGTGGGAAGTAGTTAAAATTGATTTTATTACTAAGCTTCTTAGAACAGTGAAGCAACATGATTCCATCATGGTGGTGGTGGATAAATTGACTAAAGCATCACATTTCATTCCAGTAAAGACTACACACAAGGCAACAAATATTGCAAAAAATTATATGCGATAAGTTGCTAGGCTACATGGAGTGCCTAAGGCAATAGTTTTAGATAGATATCCAAAGTTTACTTCCAATTTTTGGAAGGGTTTGTTCAAGGTATTTGGGACAAATTTAAATCTTAGTAAAAGATATCATCTAGAGTCAGACGGGAAAACATAAAGGACTAATAGGATAATTGAGGACATGCTTAGAATGTATGTGATGGATCAACCATCAAAGTGGGAATATTATATTCATTTAGTTGAATTTTCCTACAACAATGGGTATCAGGCCTCATTGAAAATGAGTCCCTTTGAGGCATTGTATGGCAGAAAATGTAACACACGAGTGAGTTGGGATAATCCAGCAGACAGAGTAGTTGTTGGGCCAGAATTGTTAAAAGAAATGGAAGATCAGATGTCAAAGATAAAGAAGAATTTGAAGGATGCCCAGGATAGGAAGAAAAGTTATGCAAACATGAACATAGTTTTTCATAGATTTTAAAGTGGGAGAACATGTGTTTTTTAAAGTGAAGGAAAAGAGAAGTTCACTAAGATTAGGAAGTTTCTCGAAGTTGGCAGCAATATATTGTGGGCCTTTTGAAATATTAGAAAAGATAGGGACAATTGCATGCATGTTAGCTTTTCCAACATCCATGAGAGTGCATAATGTATTTCATGTGTCATTGTTAAAGAAATATGTGCCTGATCCTAACCATGTAATTGATTGGAATGTGATCCAGTTGGAGCACGAAGGGGATTTCCGGGTGGAACCAATACACATCCTGGAACACATCAGGAACAAATCCATATGGATGGTAAAGGTTCAATGGACCTGCTACGGTCCTGAAGATGCTACATGGGAGAATGAAGAAAACATGCAGGCATAATACTCACAATTTTTTGACAGATTTGAAGAAAACATAATGCAAGACTCCATTTTGAGCTGCTAAAATTTTAAAACCACATCTCAGAGTCTTGGCCAACTACATTGGGGAACTTCATAAAAGAATGGCTCATTCCTTGGGTTAGACTTGATAAATGGATGGTACATCCCTTGGGTTATCCCTGATAAATGAATGGTGCTTTCCTTGGGTCGACGAGTCGAGAGGAACATGAGATTTTGGTTGGAGTTGCTGCTGAAGTTGTTAAAAATGCAAAATTTTATTTTCTAAGTATTGCGATGCAATATATATATATATATATAT
>JASDQU010101975.1:139935-151064 GCA_032191745.1 Picea mariana
CCTCATTTCAACATACCAAACCTTTCAAAATGCAATTCAACATTTCAAAGGATTTTAACAAACGTGCCAATATTCATGGCCACATTCATACCCAATGCACTCTTGCATTGATGTCAAGTTTGTCACACTTTATAACAGGTTCTTGGGCATTGTGTGTTGGAATTTAACCAACCTCTTCACCATATGGCTTATTCATTTTCATTAACTCTTACAACAGGACCATGCTTCCTGCTATAGGCCAATCACGATCCCAAATCAGTACACATGAAACTCAAAAGTTTCACATGAATTCCTTTAAGCATTCTTCCTTCATTAATAACCAGGGTGCCAACACTCATGGCCACCCACTTTCTTTTTCCTTCAATGCTTACATAATGTAAGTAAAAAATTGGAAGGTCCTCCTTCCTTACTGAAAAATCCATTGTCTGTCATCTTATGCAACATGCATTCCATGCAACGTGCTAACTATGAGCACCTTTATTCCCATAGAACCAGTCCCTGGGACAATAGTCTAATGTAGAGTGCTAAACTCTACCTTCCTTTACTGGCCCAGATGAACTCCATTTTATCTCCATGCGATCGAGAGCTGTGACCTTATCTCTATTCTTTTCAGGCGCTACCCTTTCGGATCCCGTGTCCGGGTGCTATGATCCTGGCTAAACCCCTTGTCTGCAATTCGACGGTGAATATCCGTCTTCCCCCATATCCAACGATAGCAAGGGATTGCGGAACCTCAACTAGCTCGCAGTTTGATTCTCCTTCCGATCTCCCAATGGATACGGGTCGTCCGATCTATGATCGGATCCCAAACTCAAAACAACGCTATATTGAATTTAAGTTATAGGTACAGGTCTCAACGTTAACCCGTGTGCATATGCAATCTCCACAATGATCGTGGGTCATCAATATTATCCCTATATCGATTCTATCCACATGGTTCCAATCATAACAATTATTACATAGAAGTATTTGACCAAGAATTTAGACTGAGAGCTTGATTTTCCAAATCCAACCACAGAACCCAATCACGGTACGAGTTTATGTGACATTAATGTGTGGGTTCCTTACAGGTCCACCCACCGATCGTTCACATATCAACGGTTCATAGTGATTGCAGAATCCCCAATGTGCTCGCTCTTTATCAGAGAGTTCAATCTCTATAATTTGAAAAGTGCTCGCCCAACTCTTTTAATCGTAGTCATTGATCATCCACCCTGACGAGATCAATGGTGTAGGTTGAGCTAGCGCGCCCATTAATTCCACCTTCACGCTCTGCAATGAATATGGGTTGTCCGATCTACGATCGGAATCCAAACTAATATATATATATATATATATTGAATTTAAATTACGGGCATAGGCTCTGCCATTAACTTGTGTGCCTATTCGATCTCTGCAATGAATACAGGTTGTCGATCTTATCAAACGATTGGCGTTTGATCAATTAACTCCAATGGATCTTGAAGTCCATCTGACGAATGAGATCAGTTTCCTTCCGATGAACGACTCGCGTTCATCTCCTCTGTCAGGTTCCCTATTAACCTGATTCGATCAGGGTTTTCTTCCTGATCCATACCCTACCTAGGTATCCATGACATACAACTGTCTTTCAAAATTTTGTGCATAACATTAGACAATAAAATATTCCAGAAAGGATTCTTACCCAATCTTTTCATACATGTTCTTGGCTGCTAGCACCCTCTTTCTGATTTTTACCTCATCAACAATGCTTTAGGGGGATTCTTACAGTCCTGTCAACAATATTTCGACCGCAACCTTCCCATGGTCATCCTCTGCTTGAGGTTTCCCATCATCGGTATCTGTCTTCCTCAATAGTTCCAATTCCTTTCTATACACAACATGCATCATTAGTTGTAATATCAATTAAAATGCATGTATCATACATTCAAATCCATAAAACATCTTCAAAATGTCCTATCATATCTTTATGCACTTCATCACATTATCCTCAAAGGTTTTCATGAATGCAATATAGATATTTCTCAACTGTTTTTGCAGTAATACAATCATCATCACTATGGTGTCAAAACATTTGCTTTTATTAGTAAATCATTCTTCTCATTCCAGAGGAAACATAACACATAGCAAGAAAGGAGTTAGGGGCTCTCCCCTTCTTCCAATTCTTTCTACACCGCCTCAGACTTTTCAGCCCAGCTGAGTTATCTCTATAGGCCTCACTGCCTTTTCTTAACATGGCTTCAACCAAGCTTATTCAATCAAACATACTCATTTATTCATTCATTAGTCTTCTATTCATTACATGATGCTTTCAAAATGTAATCCAATATATATATATATATATATATATATAAGCTTGTAGCTCACTACTTATTTTCTTAGTAGTTATTAAGGTTGTGACTTTGACCTCCTGACAAAATTTTCACACAGTTCTTCCACAGGGAACTCCCTCAGCATGCAAATTCCTTATTGCACGTCCATCACTATCTATGATGGCCTCAACCTTGAGTTAGATCTAGTTGTTTACCAAATATTCCATAAGGAATATAAACATGCATCTTTGTCATGCGCCCAAATTATGTATCCATACATATTCTGGTTTTGTTAAGTTACATCCATGATGTACTTAACCATATGCATAATCAAAATTTTGCGCGTAGCTGCCATGGGTATATTTCACAGCCAACATACATCTCTATTCTAAAATTATTCAAATCATGATTGTTCAATCTCATCCTTATGTGATCCTCAAGGCATAATCATTTGCCTCTTGTTCTGACACAGACCATCCTTGCTCATTTACTCTTTTATTTATTTATACTCATCTTTCCCGAGGAAATGGAGTGCATTCCCCATTATCATTCAAAACAGAACTTTCATGACTCTTTAAAAAAAAATGGAGTCAACCATGCATCCATGGTTTTCACTTAATCTTGGCAAGTGCATTTCTTACCTTACATATCACTCATCAAGGCATCCATACTGTGCCTTTAGTATACATATATCCTTACATCATATATGTGCATCACTTTCACATTTAATATCATTCATACCTAAATGGTATTACTATCAACCTTCATATCAAGAAACTTCACAATGCATTAAATCCATGCACTCAAGCATAAACACACACAAACCTAACCAAACATTCATCATGCAAGCTCATTGCTTGCACCCTTTCCATGTCATGTGTGCACATGGGAATCTTAGACTTCCAGAGTATCTTTAGGTCAAGATCAGTCTTGACCATTACATGTAGAATTCTTCCTTCTGTTTAGCACAGTCAGGGACAGAGACCATTCTCCTCCTCCCACAAGAACTTTGGCAGATTAGTTTCGTATCCACCAAGCAAGGGAGGCTATTGTGATTTCTCACTCAATCATTCTATAATTCTACAGCTCCATTTATCAGCTTGATTAGAAAAAACCCTGTCCAACAATTCATGCACCCATAAACAAAATTCATTTCTCAATCCACTTGAAACCTGAGAGCTGTGCATGCTCTCCTTTTTTAGGGAATGGTCACTAGACTCATTCCTCTGATCGTGCGGGGTTATACACCTATACTAGGTTTAAACCTTCATTAAAGCAATAATCATTACTGCTACAGATCCTTTCCATCCATTCATATTGCTATTTTAGTTTAAATATTAGTGTTCTTAAGCATAATCCCATTCCTGTAGGATCAACTTTCATTTTCCAAAAAATTCTAGGCTCCCTTTGTCAGAGACTAGCATGGTTCAATATTGTTGGGGTAAAGTCCCAACTGTATTTTAAATCTACATCCTTCTACTCAAGGAACTTATGCAGATGATTTATGTTTGGCAGTAATATTCTCCACAGGCTCATCTTAGCCTTGGTAACCAAATATTACGACTGTACAACAACACGTACAATTGCACAGTGAAGTCAACTTCTTTATTTAGGAACATTAGAAGCATACAGTGCAAATTTCCAAAACATCTATCAATAGTAAAGGATCTCATTCCTCTCTTCAGTAGAGGTTTTCTAAACCTCTTAGGAATGCGGTAAGATAGGGTGTTACCCCTTAAATTTATTCAGAAATATTTTCATACGACTCGTGCATGAGCCCAAGCAGGCCAAGTGTTGTTTTCATGCTCTGATACCAATTTGTAACACACCCATGGTAAGGCGTAAAAATTTCGTTCTTATTAAGATAATCAATACCCTCATACGGGGTCTCTATTCCATTTTTCTCTCCCAGATCTTTCCAGCCACGGTCTCCATGCTCCGAACTGAGCTCAGAGCTGGCAGATATCCTCTCCCAAGTTCTTCGGGTTCTTCCAATGCTCTCTACTTGCATATGACCATGGTCTATGACCAGACGCCAACACAACAGGCGCTAAGACAACCACTGCGTGAATCCTTTGGAGAGGCAAATCTCTGAAGTTCAAAATCTGACGTCGCATGTCCTCGAGGATTTCGACGACCCTGATTCACTTTGGGACTTCAGTGTTTAGGAGTCCCGGACGTTCACACAACCTTTTCTCCCCAAGTACTCCGTACTCGGAGTTCTAGATCAATCACCACACGTCCATTTTAAATCAACGACTCAGGTTCTTTTTGGGACTTCGACATTCGGGAGCTTCGGACATTGCTGTAGCTTTCTTCCTGGAACCTTTTCTTCTAGAGTTAAGGATCATGCGCCACGTGTCTTTCCCGATCAACGGTCCTGGTTTACTTCGGGACTTCAGCGTTCGAGAGTTTTGAACGTTCCAACAATATGTTCTCCTAAAGTACTTTCTTCTGGAGTCAAGGATCGTGCGCCATGCATCCTTCTCGTTTGACGGTGGGGATCCACTTTGGGTGACCCTCTACTCCATGTTTCTTTCTCCTTGCTTCTGAAGTATGCGATCTGTTAACGCATGTCTCTCGCAGATCGACAACTATGAATCACTTCGGCTATTCGAGAATCAGGAGTTTCGAACACTCCAACTCCTTTCTCCTCCGAAGTACTCCATATTTGGAGTTATAGATCGATCACCATGCATCTTTCCCGATCAACGACTGTGATCTACTTCGGAACTTCGACGTTCGGGAGTCCTTAAATCATGTGACCCCACTTTCCTCCAAAGTGGCTATCTTCCGAAATGGAAGATCTGCTGACACATGTCCTCAGCTGTCGGACAAAGCAGATGAACTATGACTCTTCGACCTTTGAAATTTCTAGTCCAACACATCCCCTTCTCTCCCGAAGTGACTTCACCTAAAGTCAACGATCTGTCAACGCATGTCTCCCACAGATCGATGGCTGCAAATCGCTTCGGCTCTTCGGGCTTCGGGAGGTTCAATCTCTCCACATTTTTTTTCTCCTGGAGTAATTTCACCTGAAGTCGACAGATTTCTGCCATGTATCCTCTCTCTCAGATCGATAGTACAAACGGACTCCATCACTCCGCGGATTTCCAAAGGAACTCATGGCTAACTGCATCTTAATACCCTAGTGTGTGCCACTCCGAGCGGGACACTTGGCATCGCCGTCACTTGACACATGGGTCCCCACGTACTCTCGACGTAATACCCACATCCCCTTGATCGAACGGTTGAGAGGGGCCTTGAAGGATCCATAGATTCACAGTCCCTGTCACAGTATCCCTGTGAGGTTTATCATATGCTTCCTTAGCATCAAGCTCCCATTTGGGTCCTTCAGGTTGTGTTCTCTGCACTTCCTTTTGGTTCACGCATCTCCTTTTGAGCTTGCGCTCTTGTCTGGTGTCCCTTCTCTTGTTTTCCCTCTTCCTTATCGTCTCTGTGTATATATCTTACCTTCCTTCTTTAGGAACATTTCCGACCTATCTTGTTCCTTCTGTCAGAAGGAAGCTCGGGTCTGCAGGTCTCTGTGGTACTTCGTTCTGACAGCCCATGTTTCCATTCATGGGGGTGGTTGATTATTCAACCACCAGTCCTTTTCTTCATTAACTGATTCTTTCGTTTAGAGATATCATTGCTCGTACTTCAAGGCTTCACCCCCCAACAATCAGTTATGGGAAATTTAACAATAATACATTTACATTGTTTACATGCCTTAGCATGGTAATCCTATTTTAAGATTAATTACAAGCTGGGGGAAACAAGGATGTTATAGTAAAAAAATCCTCTTTCCCCTTGACCTTGACTCTCCAAGATTTATTCTTAGCTATTGAGTTCTTGGGATTAAGTTCCGGGTGAAGCCTCCAATGATTGGCCTCCCAATGTCCAGTCAATATGAAATACTGGAAATAGTTCTTGCATGGGTTGCTTGGCCTTCTAGAGTGCAAACAATCACTAACCTTATGATCCTTTTTCTTGCAATAGAAACAAATTATGCCACGCCTCTTTGGTTTGTGATGATGCTTTCTATCTTGGTTGCTTCGTCCCCCAAATGTTGGAGCGAATATGGATGGTGGAATCATCTCTTTGCTGCCCTCTTCCAATATTCTACAAGCATATTTGAGTGGCTTGTTGCAAATGACTTCTTTTATGGTTCCTCTTACCTTGACAAAAGTGGTTTGAACTACACTTGCATTGGATTCTTTTCCACTTAATCCTAGGTCTTCATGCTTAGGCCTCTGTTGAGCTACATTTGGAACCAAAATCCCTTGGCCTTCCTTTCCTAGCACTTGGCAATCATACCCCAGTTTCCTCATGAGCTTGGAACCAATGCTTCTAGTGTGCTTCTCAAAGTCACCGAAGGTTTCTTGAGAAAGGGGCTTAGAAGGTGAGTTTACCATGCTTGTCTCTATCATGGTACTAGCTTTGGCAGTGGGAATGGAAGGGGCTTGCTTGGTCTCTTAGACAACTGTTTCTAGATTTTTCAAGGCATCTTCCTTCACTTCCAATTCCTAGTATAGGTGAGTAGCAACCTCGATGAACCTCTCCTCTTGCGAATTATCCAACTCAATCAATTTCTCCCCCAACTACAAGAGATGCAATCTACTCCTGTCTAATTCTACCCTCATGGTAGTAAAGGAGTCCTGGCACTTGGCAAGCTCTTTTTCCAACTCATCTGCTCTTTGCCTCCAATACCAACTTTCTTCTTTGATTTTCCTATTGAAGTCTCTCAACTATTCCAACTTTTCTCTGTTTAAAGCTTTTCCCATGGTAGCTTCTTCAAGGTATTTGGGGTACCTTCTTTGATACCATATGATCCATAAATGATTGGCCTATGGCCTATCCATTTCATCAACGCGTATTCTTTGTGGAATATACATTTTCTTCTTTGTTCTTTGGGTTGTTTACTGCTTGGTTCAAATTTCTTGTGGTCCCTAGACCAATACCAACTAAGTTCCCAAACTATGTCCAAGACCAACAATGAAGAAAATGTTGAGTGGACAAATTTAATCTTTGAATAGTGGAGAAAAATTCCGAGGGGGTGAATTAAGTCGACCAACAGTGAACAAAATGTTCTTTGGATGAATTTAGTAGCTCAACAATGGAGAAAAACACCAAGGGATATTTAAAGCACCCAACATGAGATAAAAACAACTAGGGGTGAATTTAGACACCTGACATCAAAGAAAAATGACATGGGGTGATTTTAGACACTCAACATCAGATAGAAACAACTTTGGGGCAAAGGGAAGACGACCAACTGAACAAAATGACCCAACAATGATTAACTCTGACCAACTTCTTATTTGTGACGCCCAACACTAAGAAAAATGCCCAGAGGGGTATAAATTTGCCCAGGAAAAAGTAAATCCGCCCAATAATAAAATAAAACTCCCAAAGGAGGGAATACAATTTGTGGGTGAGTGGAACCTCAGTCAACAAAAAAAAATGCAATTAAGAGAGGATTGAGCTAATGAAGATTGCATCTATTAATCAGAACCACAATATACCTCACAGAGCAGATTGATCCCACACAATATAAACAATAAAGATTTTTTTGCTCATGAAATTTATTACGATGGGTGAGCTATGCATGCCCGAAAAACTCATGCATTGTTACTCACAAAAATAAATGCAGATTTCCATGGCTTAGAGATTCCTTCACTTATCGTGGACATGCTCCTTAACTCCTTCGTCCACCGATCTTCAAGTAGGATACACTCTTCGAGCTCTCTCTTTGTAAACTTCCCAATTTCCCCTTGTCTCCCTTGTTTTCTCCTACCTTTTTTTCACTACAACCTTCATTTTTAATGGGATACCTTTGGAAGGCAAACCATCACAATGGTTCACTTCCGCTTCCAAATTTGTCAAAAAAAGACAAAATAAAATAAAAGGAACAATTACAAATTTACAAAGTGTTTTGGGTGAGGATCCAATTTGGATCATTAAATGTATATGTAATGGAGTAATTGTATATGTAATAGTCGTAAGCCTAATAAAGGGGCCACATGTGCAATGTGTGAATATGTATCTATAGAGATCATGTAGTCATTATTGAGGAACATGAGATTTGGATGTATGAATGTATTGGACTATTTGGAGAAGGTTCTCCTATTCTTTAAGGAGTTATTTTGTAACTCATCTCTCTTATATATCTTAGAGTTGTACTCCACACTCACATTTGGTGTACATGGTGTGTAATATGGTTTCTTATGATATCTTAAGTATTTGTTACATAACATATATGTTCTCATGGTTTTTGGACTCTCATGGTTTAGGCTCTCACAATGGATCTTGATTAGAATCATACTAGTCTTTTGTATAATGAAGTCATCTCTCGACACCAATGCTCATACATTACTTAAGTCAACCCATTATACAAAACCGTATGCATAAAAAAAATAGTCATTATATCTATTTGACTTCTCAAGGTCATGAAGAAGAGCCCTAGGTGGTTGGCTAGAAATGTTGACCAAAAATGCCAACAGTAATCATAGAATATCTAGTGTTCTCCACTAATATTTTACTCATCTAATGACAATGTTGGGTATGTGTTATATTCTTTTCACGACTAGAATTAGGAATTAGGGTTGTTGACTAATCCAGGTCAATGGATTAGGGGTTTTGGATATCGCGAGATCATATATATATATATATATATATGTATATATAATTTTTAATTTTTTTCCATAGAAAAAAGCATAATTTTATTCATCCAAAGAGACAAAATTACATTTTGTAGGTGCTTCAAGGAGCATGACACACAACCAAGTGTGTATATTACCAAGGCCAATAAAAGATCACCGACCAAAAACAAAAAAAAACAGAGAGACTCGTATCCTCAAGTCAAAACTTCTAAGGATGATACAACAACAGAGGAACATTAGCAACCCAGAGGCACCATCACCCCAAGAGGGTTATTCTCTCTCTCTCTCTCTCTCTCTCTCTATATATATATATATATATATATATATATATATATATATATATATATATTGTAAACAATGAAGAAATATGTTGAATAAAAGATTAGATGCGTGGCTCTAAACATGTTGTTGGTTTTCCCGGTTTGGGTTTCGAGGGTAAAAATATTTGTGTAATGTGTGTGTGCCATTGTATCTTTTCTGTTTTTATTAAGAATTTGTTTGTAGTAATTAATTGTACAAGGTTAAAATATACATCCATATCAATCACAAAGATATATTTATGAATAATATGGTCCAATAGATTTCTATGCACATGATGATTTAAGTTCTTGTGGGTTAGGGTCCTTTACATTGGAAATCTTGAGCATGAACCTCATTGGCAAATTCATCTCAAGTTTATTAAGGCATAATTGGTGATCCCTTTATAGAAGAGACTAGAAAATGTGTATGTTGCAAAGCTTTTTATTGGTGCATTGAATTCACAATCTTCCTTTAAATTTCTTGAAGAGAATGTGCATTAAAGATACGAAATCAACATACTTGGCTACTAAAGCAATAGAATAATGTCTTATTCGTCTTGAGAAAAGGTTTGGAATTGGAATGCTTGAGAAAGGACAATGGTTTAGGATGTTGGGATATTTCAATTCTCTTGTGTTAGGAGCTTCATATTGGTGTAGGAAATGTGAATGTCCTCATGATGAGGAGACATGTGTATGGTTCATTAGAGCAACAACTTAGTATGAAAATCACAAGCATATGTCCTCTCCTTTCCTTTCTCATGAAACACGAGAAAAACCTCAAGATCCCTTTGAAAATCAACCTTGCATTATTGAATAAGAGAATGCATCACACAATTATTGGCACTTGACATTATAGATTTGTAGTGGGATGATCAATTTCTTAAAGAAATTGTTGCACCTCAAGAAGAAAATTATATTGAAGATCCAAAAGATGAGGTCCTTGAAGACATTGTGGAAGTACCTTATGAATAATATCATGATGATGAGATTCATTGTAAAGATTTCACTTAATACGATGTTTTTCCTCTTGATCTAAAAGAAGCACATGGTGATGATAACATACCCTTGGATGAGGAAGACATTCTAGCATCAATTACACCCTTCATCCAAGAAATGGGTTTGGTAGGTTATGTCTCTTTTTAAATTTTTAAATTTGAAGATGAATCCCTTGGTGATTTGAAGATGATAGATGTTAAAGAGGAACCCTTGGAAGAAAAAGAAATTCCAAGTGCTTCCACTAGTGCATGTGATTAAACACATGGAAACCAAGATGATGATGATGTGGCCACTCATTTTGTGATTGAGAGACATAGATGGGATTTGTATTATTGTATTATTCATGAAGATCCAATCTATGGCAAAGATGGTGAGATATTGATGGATGAAGATATGAATTTGCACCTTCCATTTCAATCGATTTTAGGAGAAAATTCGTGATACATGAAAAATACATTTCAGATTTTATTTCACTTGATCTTCAATAGCCAAAGGACCTTGAGCTATGTTTTGCATCTTTTATTATTGATCAACATCCATATGTTCTTATCAGCGAGGAAGATCTTTTTCATCATAAGAAGCATCATCATCATGGTGAACATGAAGAAAATTTCCAGCCATGAATATTTTTAGCTTGTACTCTCTCTATTCATAAAAAGTCAACGAATGCATTTTTCAGGGATTCATATACTTGGGATATTGGCATGAACAATCATTGATAAATGGAAACAATTTCCAGTCACCAAATATAAGGTAGCAAACCCTACTCTGAAATTTAATCTATTTTTTAGATCTAAATTTTTTATGTCTTTGACATATGGATCTTAGTTTGATGGCAACAAAACAAGGAAACTAAGTTTTTGCAAGATTATATTGGA
>JASDQU010101975.1:158455-183219 GCA_032191745.1 Picea mariana
CATGAACAATCATTGATAAATGGAAACAATTTCCAGTCACCAAATATAAGGTAGCAAACCCTACTCTGAAATTTAATCTATTTTTTAGATCTAAATTTTTTATGTCTTTGACATATGGATCTTAGTTTGATGGCAACAAAACAAGGAAACTAAGTTTTTGCAAGATTATATTGGAGCCACCTTATGAACCCTTGTTTCATGGGACTATGACAAGCTATCTATATGGAAGCAAAGGGGGAAGGTCATTGGAGCAAGTATACCATCCTTTGGAGAGGCATGCAATGCATGGAAGTGATTTATGGTTTGATGATGGGCTTCCCTATTCATATGTTGTAGGTGATGCTTAGATCATCCCTATCTAACATGGGATAGACCATGCATGTTAGCACACACCAATCGTGTTGTGATATTGATGCCTTATCACATATTTAGCAATTTATTTCCATTTATAGCCACATAATGATGGATTTTATAGCATATTATTAGATGATATTTGATGTCTCCTAATTTGGTTAATAACCAAACACAACATAAGGTTTCATGCATTTCATGAAATGCTTGCATGACTACATTGGTTCTTTGATTATGTTTAGCATTATATCTTCTTGTTGTTAGAGTCGGGTAGGAAGAATAAGTTTAGTGTTTGTGAGCATTAGGTTTCATTTATTCTATGCTCCCTTTGGAATCTTATATTGTGCCTTATTTGTAGAGTCTCTTGAGTCTTGAGAGTGAGTAGATAGACATGAGCATTCTAAAGTATTTTGCAATAAATTTGAATTGAATTTTGTACTAGGGGTGATGGGGATGTGAATGTTTGAATCCATCACGTCACTTGTTTCTAGTATTGCTATTTTTCTATGCAGGTACATTATGAGTAGCCTAGGGATTCTAGAGTTCTCTTGCACCTCAGAAGGGACTACAGTCCCCATATGAAGCCTAGTTGTTATCACCTGAAAATGCATGTTCCATTTTTCATTTTCAAAGGAACTCTTTTCAATAACATAGCACTAGGATATGTGAGCTTTGGGAGTTTGGTATGAGTCATGAACATTGTATTGGAAATCTGGTTTGAGTAGCATCTTATTTTTCATGCATATAAGAGATAATGATGGATATCTACGTGGTACCTTTATTTCACATGTTGGAGGTTGTTTACATGTTTGGATGTGTGTTTTGGTGTTGTGTTCACATATTTGGAGGCACTATTACACATGTGGAAACAATTCACCATTTGGGGCACTTGTCTACATAATTTTATACACTTTTTACCTTTGGGCTAATTTGCTACATATTTTTCTGCATGTTTCTCAATTGCATGTATATTTCATATTTTCCAATGTAGATCTACATTTTGGAGGTGCAACCACCATTGAGGGTGTTGTTGGTCTTTACACTCTTCACAAGGTAAAATTCATACTTATTGGAGATTTCCTTGCATAAGAGATTGACAAGTGGCATATATGCATGTGTTAAAGAGAAATCCAAGGCATGGTTTGGAGGAGAATCCCCACTTTAGAAGGCATCCAAGGATTATTTTATGGATATAAATGGTTAAACTAGTTGGATGAAGGGGTGCCTTGCATACAAGGTTGGCACATGACATTAAACGAGGACTTGAACCGCAATAATTTGTCATATAAGGAACACTCTTCAAGGAAGAAGACACTTGGCATCTTGGAGAAAGAGTAAATCCTAATTGAAGCTACTAGAAGAGCACCCCCTATTCCTTGTGATTTTGGGTTCCACTAAATAATATTTAAATTATTAGGGTTAGAAATGGAAAGATATAAAAGAAGATTGAAGATCATTTGCAAAAGGTGAAGGAAAGAGAAGGATAACCCCCTGCCCCACCAAAGAGCCGAGTACATTGTTTATTTGCAAGTATATGGGAGTTAGGGCAAGTTGACAAGTTGGAAAGCATATTTTATCTCCCTTTGATTTTAACCCTTGCAATCTAAATCTTTTTAGCTTGGTGGTCAAAATTTGCATGATGTAGAGTAATTTAATTGTCTTAAAAGGTAGAAAATTCTAGTTGCATGATTGCTTTTGTAATTAATTTTTTGTTCTCTAATTGCCTTATTTCCCAATTAGGGAATTTTCAAAAACTGTCATCAATTTCCATGTCTCTTCAGATGTATTTGTATGGCCCCCTTTATCAGAGTTCTAGGATATTTTTCTTTTGGTAACATGAGAAGGGGCATGTCTCTTCTCAAGCATAGATTTACTTGAATCATTTCCATCACCATCATCTCCTCCATCTCCAACTAGATTCTTTTGACTACATCTTATAGATGTGACATAGGCACCCCTTTTGGGAGGAGTCGAAGTGTTCCTAGTAGAGAGTACTACAGAACCTCCTATTTCGCTAACTTGAGATCTTCCTCTTTGACTTCCTTCGGTGGTAGGATTATTACAGACTTCATGAATTTCCTTGTCTTTAAGGACCTTCTTCAACATGATGTTTGACTTGACTAATGTACTCACATCCAACCATGACTATCATTCTTTCTTTGTCATGAGAATCATGAATGGGAGTATGTACTTCATTTGTTTCCTTGACATCCATTCCTAAGCAATCATTATCTCCTACTCCCTCTTCTTGTTCATTTGTATCAAGAAAATATGTGCCATATTCTTTTACTACTATATGTGCCTTAAAAAAACCCTTGGGGTCAAACCCTCAAATTTCATGAACCTCTTTCAAGTTGAAAGTATTAAAACCCCATGCTATTTCAATGAGGTGGGCAATGCTCTTCATAGTGAACCTTATGCACCTAAAAGGAGTCGAGGCATATTTCTTTCTCTTATTTTGTTCAAAGAAAGTGGATCACCTTTCATATTGATAATAGAGTTCAATGAGAAAAAATTGGTTACATACGAACTAGTGCAGAAAGTAGGGTCTCCCCTCAAAACTATAAATCCTAATATAAGTGTAATTCTCTTCATAAAAATGTCCCCCTTTCCTTGTGAGGAAAGTTTGAGACTCTACAGTTAATTTATTAGGTTTGATTCCTATTATCATGTGATTGAATCTTGCTACAAAGGAAAATTGAATCCCATAGAAATAAAGTGGCGTTTTTCCTTAAAAAATATGGAAATCGACATTGAATTGGCTCAATTTAGAAATCTACATCCCCCTTTGGAAACAATTTTTTAAATGAATTACAAAAAACTAATGCATAAATTATGTATGAAATCATGAAGAATCTCCTAGTCTTCTAGAAATTGGTTAACTAGTGGGTGATCTCATTAAATATGATCTCTCCCTAATTAAAAATTTCTTCCTTGTGTAGTGTGTGATACATAACATACATATCGTACCCAGGAACATGCACTATGGTTTCTTGCTCGACGACTCAAGAAAACAATCATGCCAATTCTTGATAGGGCTCAAATAATTCTGTGATTTCTATATGGTAGGCCTTAACACGTTTTGTAGTTGGTTGAGGAGCCATTCCATCATAATAGTGTTGCCACCCCCATGGGCATCGAGGAATGCATTGGCTTCAAAAATCTTGAAGGGACTAGTTGATTCATGTAGATGCAACATCCTTTGAAATCTGAGTAGTGTGAGAGGAACAATTAGGATCTTACCTTCTTCCTTCATACCTACCAACCTATGTTTGGAATGGAAGAATTTAGAGCACCAATGCACTACTTCCACGAAGTTGAATACTTTAGACTTGCAACCTACCTTTTCCAAATCATAAGTATTTATTTTGTTGTTCCTTTGACCCTCTCCTCCCCTCTGAATACTACCTGTAACCCACGATCCATTGATAGTATTTTTTTTTTAGGGGGGGAAGTGAATTCATAATACCTCCACAATATTGCTGAAGCATTTTCCTAGGTGCCATCCTTTAACTTCACACTTGTTATTATTTTAAGAAATATGGCTCCGAATAATGCACGACTAGCCTCCAAATGATTTCATAGTGTTTCAATCAAATATCATGGTATAATCAAACCATTCATAAATATCTTTGTCATCCGATATTCACCATAACTAGCATACTCCCTAAATGGGAGAATGAGAACATTGAAGTGGTTCAAAGGAGTTTTTCAAATTATTGTTTTAAATAAGAACCCTAAAGATATTGCAATTATAAACATAATTTTATTTCTCCATGTGTCAAGATACGACAGCCTTAAAGTAAACAAAGAGAACACACATGTAGATTGAAAGAACATGCACCATTGCCCCCCAATATGAGGAAACCACAAAACATTCAATCTATCACTCTATTTATCTATGTGTCAATATATGATTCTTAAAGATACCATAGATTTGCCATCAACATAGGTGGTCATTGCTTTGTGTTGATGAAGCTTTCCTCATGATGAGGTTAGATGTATTCATCATGTAGAAACCTCAAGAAGATTACATGATGTGAGTCTCAATGATTTGCATCACAACCATCCTCATAGTATGATGAAATTTGTTGTAATGAAATTGATATAAGTTAATATTAGATGCATCCTACATGTTATTCAAAGCTCAAACAATAGTGAAATATTTCTCAAGACCTCCCTGGCTTTTTATTCCATGTTCACAACAAGGTAAACAAAGAGATTATGTTTAAGATAATGCCTTATCTACTCTCATATTCAATGAGATACTTTGGAGTTGTAAGCAACCTCATTGTGCCCCTGCTAAGAAACCTTCAAAAGGTAAGTGCATTCTTGCAACTTCTCAAGTCTCTTGTTCCCTTAGTTCCAGGACACATAATTGAAGGTGGGGAGGCAAGTAACACTGTACTTTGTTCCGTTTCTCAAATTTTGGAGATAGGGCCAGGCCCTCAGTAAATGGTCCACCTGTTGTTCAATCCCATGTTGATAGAACTCTACAGTTTCTTGGCCAGCAGGCTTGTGCATATATTGCAACTACTTTAATAACTACAACTTTCCCAACACTTAATTATTTGTAAAACAAAAATAAGAATTCTACTACCAATTTCCCTCAACATAAAAATCAAATACCTCCTTCAGGCTCATAAATTATCAATCTTTTTCACAATTAGGAAAAAAATGCAGACTCATTTATTGACAACAACAACATTTAGCATTACTATGCTCACTCTGAGCTCAAAAACCATTTATTCCCTCAATTCTTCACACAAACACCCACATCCATCAATCTTATCTGTAAAGCCAAAGGTCTATTCTTTAATGGATTCACTAACAATGACCATCAACATGTTTGTTTTGTTCTTAAAGAAAATATCAAAACACTTCAAATGGAATATAATAAAACTTGTAACATGGGTTCTCTGCATTTACAAGCAATTTCCATTAAACTACGATCATGCATCCTATAAATTAGATGGAAAAATTGTGAATTTTATGATTATGCTCCATCAAATAAATGAGAGTTTAAGTTAGCTTAATATACTATTGACTATGCTTTTGCTTTTTATAGGTGTTAGAAAACTATTAAGTACTCAATACTATGATGTTATAAGTGTGGATGCTCCTTTAGTACTTTGTGATTTTTCTAGCTAATTAATATATTTGAGTGAGAATGTGATATTTCTGTGTAAACTTTAATGTTGTTATAGAATAACTCATGTATATGAAAATTTATATCTTATTTTCTACTATTTAATTCCATAACTTTGATTGGGTGTGTATAATGATTCTATTGTTTATTTTATTTTTAAACAAACATGACATTTTTAAAAGATTCATTGTTATGATTAAATTAAATTATATAATTTTTGATATTACAATAAATAAAATCTTAGATTAAGTTAAAGTATATAATTTTTGAGATTACAATAAACAAAGTATTGTATTAAATGCTTATACATCTCTCATGTAAGGCATTGGGAGCTTAGCTCAGGCACACACACTTCCAACACAGCCTAAATCGATCAGGCAAGATGATTAGTATGAATGAAGAAACACATGTCTTCATATAGTGGGGAGATGGGGTTTATTGGGTGCACGACGTGCCAAGGGACGACTCCACCAAAGGTGCCTTACAACACAAGTTAGACGAAAAACGGTTTAGCGAAGAGTTGATGGAAAGACTTGGGCACTCCATTGACGAAGGGAAAATCGGCTAAGGCATGGGGGGTTCACTTAGGCAAGTTGACTTGACTCACCTAAGGGGTGCGTGCACCCAAGAAGATGAGTTGGTTAGATAGATCGAGTGCACCGACATGAGGGGTGCACCAAGGATGGGTGCACTGGTCCCAAGGGGCATGGCGATTGACGAGTGCACGGGTTCATTTGGGTGACCCAGTCTGCAAAGGGGCGTGACAGTTCGCATGGTGACCTTAAGAGAGCCTATAAGAGAACAAGGGTGAAAAACTAATGAAAAGAAAACTTGGAGACAAGGGAGCTCTGTGATTCTGAGGTAGATGAAGAGGAGGAGCTCCCTCAAGGAGCCAAGTTGCTCCACTTTGGGAGGACTTGTGTTGCCTTGAGGAGGAGGTTTTGATGGACAAAGCTGGGAGAATTTCTCTTGGGCATATTTTGGCTAAGTCTGGGAAACATAGGTCTGTGGAGGCATGTGTGAGGTAGAAGCAAAATATGTGAAGTCTGTGGAAACGAAGAGGTAGAGTTTGTAGAAATGAAGAGACAACAAGTCTGTGGTTGGAGGCACATCTGAGGTGCATCGCAGGTGGCAACAAAGACGATTGCAACATAGAGTTTTTTGGTGACAAATCTATTCATGAGTGTCTTGGTGAGGTGAGGCGAGTTGTTTGACTCTGCTCAATTTGTAAACCAAGCCGATAGTGCTCATGTTGTAATTGTTCTTCTATAACAAAGACTTAGCCGAGTGTTAGGCACGGTTCGTGCCACCCACACTATACCTATGTTTCTCTTGTATGTTTCGTTTGTTTTGTTTTTCTCTTGGTATCTCTTGGATGTATACTTAAAATGACTAAGTGTTAAAGTAGTTAACAAATGTCTAAGTATACAAGAGTTTCACTAGAGTAGGAGCGTGACTTGCCGGTAGCCTAGAATAGAGTATGGGTATGCTCTAGGTGAATAGGCGTAGTCTAAACGAAGTAACCTTGGTGTTACCAAGCAACCAAGTGTGAAACATTGCAGTGTTGCATGCCCTCAGGAGGTGCACGATCGCAAAGCACATTGTGGGGACGTGACACCGAGCCCCTATATATAATTTGAGCATTTTAAATCCATATAAGATAAATCCCATGAATCCACATTATCCTGTCTTATATCCCAATAAAACATGCCATTAAATAAAGTTTATCACTGGCGGAATTGACAACTGGGCCGGTCTCATACTCGCAATCAAATATGGTTGATTATGATTTCTACCAATATAACCTTTAGGTGCCATACATATGCCCCTTCCGTCACATATGGTTGATTCCTATCGCTACCAATATAACCTCCAAGTGCCATACGTATGCCCCTTCCACACGCACGGGTAAAACAAGGGAATTTGAACTCGGAACCTCATCGAACATAACACTTTATATCTCATATCACAACACTTTCCAATTGAACTGCAAGCGAGAACTCATGCCATTAATTAAAATTAAAAAAATAAAATAAAAATATTTTAATTATTTTTAATAAATCATAAATTATATATATATATATATATAATTAAAATTAAAAAAAAAACTTTTTAAATTGATTTGAAGTTTTTAATGAACAAGTTTTTAATTATGTTTATACTTATCTACACAAATATACAACCTGAGTGGGCATAATGGATACAGCCTGAGTGGGCCTAATGGTTAAGAACATGTGTTTCCTCTTAAGAGGTCACAGGTTCAAATCCAGAGGGGGGTAGGGTATGTATACCTTCGTAGACTTTACTAGTCAAATCGCTGGGTCCCACAAACAAGGGGGTCTCATACACCAATTTGGTGTGTTGGCTTGGCCATGACCTTAAAAATAAATTATTATTATTATTATTATAAACACTATGTTGAATATTGCATTTAAACACTATTATTAGTCCAACATGCCATTAATTAAAGATTAAGAAAGAAAGAAATTTGTTTAAATTATATAATGTAAATTAGGTTTAAATTTATTGAATTTTTTTTATTAATAAGTGTTTAATTACATTTATAATTATCTACACAAATATATAACTACTAATGAATATTACATTTTAAACATTATAATTATAATGATGAATATTGCATTCAAACACTATTATTAATTCAGCATGTCATTAATTAATTAATTAAAGATAAAAAAATAAAAAGAAGGGAATTTGTTTTAATTATTTTTTATAAGTCATGGATTTGATATATATTATAAATTATACTTATATATAATTATAAGTGTAATGATAAATAATGTTATTAATCCAAGATGTCATTTATTTAAAATTTTTCATCAATAAGTTTTTAATTACATTTATACCTATCCATTGATGTCTGAAGTATCTGAAGTATTGACTATCTGTTCCGGTTTGTGAGTGATCCATCATCGCATGATGGAGTAACTAGCTTTGATCATATATTTATATACATTTTATATTGGTATTTTAAAAATATTGTTAATTGAATCTAGCTTGACTTGAGTGGTTTTGTTGAGAGGATTGGTTATTAATTTTTTTACTCAGATTTAATTTCTATAAATAAATGATAGGTTGAATTTCAACTTTTAATTGAATTTTGTATAATTCTTCATATTTAATTATCATATATTTATATAAATATTTAATAGATCTGTTTGTCATATATTTATATAAATATTTAATATTTCCTTTGACAGAGACTGCCATTGACATGAATGGCTAATACTTTTGCATAAGAAATTAATCCTACAGTAGTTTTAAGTTAACTATATGGATTAAATTTATAGCTATCTCTGAGAATAGTTGTTTCTCCAACCATATTTTTCCATACTTGTCCAAATGATTAAGTGGTTTTAAATAATGTTATTTAAAACATAAATTTATTTAATTTACATGGTTATTTTTCAAGTTTAAATTTTTAATTGAAATAAATAAAATGTTTTTTAAAATTTATAAAATTAAAAACTAAAAATTTCATAGTTATAATATTTATGTTTTCTTTTTCAAAAATGTCTTACATTATAATATAATATATTTATTTTAATAATATTTTTAATATAATAATATTTTTTATAATATAAAATATTCATATTTTTTACAAAATATTCTTTATTAAAATATTTATTTTAATAATATTTTTAATACAATAATATTTTTTATAATATAAAATATTTATATTTTTTACAAAATATTTTTTATTAAAAAATAAAATAAAAAATTTGTAAATGTATATGTGTTTTTCCACTCTTTTAAGTAATTTTAGTCACACAATAAAAGATTTGAAATATTATTTTTACACATTCTTCCACATTACATCTCAAAGTGGCTATTTTTATTTTTTATATATTATTTTAATATTTAAAAAAAATACTATACAATACATTAAATTTTTATTATTTATATATTATTTTATTATTTAAAATACTATACACTACATTAAAACACATTAATTTCATGATAGAGGATAATTAGTTTTTAAAAATGGATGACCTAATATAAAATTTTGTAAATTTATGTGTTTTTCTACTCTTTTAAGTACATTTTAATCACAAAATAAAAGATTTGAAATATTATTTTTACACATTCTCCCACATCACATCTCAAAATGGCTATTTTTATTTTTTATATATTATTTAAAAAAAATACTATATAATATATTAAATTTTTATTATTTATATATTATTTTATTATTTAAAATACTATACACTACATTAAAACACATTAATTTCATGATAAAAGATAATTAGTTTTTAAAAATGGATTATCTATATAGTTTTTATATTTGTAAAATAGATTAAAATGCATTAATTTTATGATAGAGAATAAATAGTTTCAACAAATGGTTTGATTTTAAAAAAATATTACGATTTTATTTAAAAAAACATATTATTATACTTTTATATGATTTTGTAAAAATCAATATTAATTACATAATTACAAAATAAAATATTAAAAAAATTATAATGTTATAATTTATATTTTCCATTAAGATCCAGTAATTTTATGAGAGATAGTGAACAACTATCCATTGCCTAGATAACTAAATATCCAACTTATTTTTTTAAACCATGTCGAAACAGAGTTCACTGTGATAAATAAATATATAATAAAATAATGTTTTAAATTTTTTTATTATTAAATATTCATTTAATAAATAATATTTTTTTAAATTTCTAAATTCTAACAACTAACAACAACTAGATATTTAATATAAAATTAAACTTTAATTCTTCATCTTTAAACATATTCATTTAATAAATAATAATTTTTTAAATTTCTAAATTCTAACAACTAAATATTTAATATAAAATTAAACTTTAATTCTCCAACTTTAAAAATTTGGAACATAACCATATTTGTAAGAATCCCACGGCTCAATGTTTTAAGATTTGCAAAAGTAAAACAATTTTTGAACTTTAATTCTCCATCTTTGAAAAAAGAAACAAGATCTCTAAAGCTTGAGTCCCAGGGCAGAGTTCAAGCTTTGCAAAGTCCGAAATTTAGGTTATGTTTTTATTCAACAATAGGTAGGTATATAAGTCACACTAATTTTCATACAACATTATCCTGTGAATGCTTTAATAAAAATATATCTATCTCAATTTCTTACAATGAGTTTCATGTATTCTTGAATGGGTTCTTGCTTACTATGGTGGTCTTCATTTGAATCTATTGGACCAATGGAAGGGGCATAATCTGCTCAAAATATCGATTCACTAAAGACTTTTAGGTTTTGGTCCTTTTTGATGATCCAAGCCAATAAGGTAGTTTTTGTTAAGTGGCGGTTTTGGTGGGCCGCTTTAGCTATGGCTTCAATCGAGACGGGGTGGCCCCGTTGCTGCTAGTTTAGAGGGGAAAACTCTTCATGTGTTGAACTATTGCTTGGAAACCACTAGGATCATCCCTCATTATCGTTGGTGATGCATACATGCGAGACGCGACAAGATTTAATTCATAGAGAAAAGATAAAAATCATGGAAAAATTTCAATACTTGTAATGCCCTGATAGGACATTGACAGACGATGAAGGCGTGAAGGGAACCTCCCCTTAAAAAACACCTTAGGCGTAATAAAATGAAGAACGTCAAATGTCATTATAGTAAGCCAAAACTTGAGTTAAAGTAAATGCATTGGAACTAGTGCATAATGGATAGTTCCCTATTCCATGCAAAATGTGGAATAGTTGGAAGGGAAGAACTAGTAATAGGGACTCCACATCCGTATTTCATAGAAATGAAAAAGTGTGGAATGCATGAATAGAAAGTAGGAGTTGGGTGGAGAGGTGATGTAGAGGGTGGAGGTGTGGAATGTGGAAGGGCAGGATAAGGGGCATGGTGTTTGGTTTTTGGCATTCTGCATGGCAATAATGAGGGGGAGGTGGATTGTGGGTGATAGATTGTCAAAGGAATATAGGAATGTAGAACTTAGAATGTGGGAGAAGGGACCAAGGTACAAAATTTTTATATTCTGCATCAAAGCAATGCATACGACAGAATGCGAAAGAAGGGATGTACAAGTTAGATCTTTGCATTTTGCACTAGAAAGCAATGCAAAGGGAAGAATGTGGAGAAGTGGTCATACAAGCAACTTCTATACATTTTGCATTAAAAAAAACAATGAGGTGAGACTAAGGGCTTCCTTCTCAACATGGTTACTTAGGAAAATTTTGAAAGGCTTCTCCAAAGGAAATTCAAGATACCAAGGGAGAAATGACTTAACCAAATTAAGGGATAGCCCTAAGGCTAGAAGGAAAGCATAGTTAATAGAACTCATAATTGGATAAAAGGCTTTGGAATTTGGTTGCAGAACAACTTAGAAAGGAGTGATGCGTGATTGTGCGAGTACAATTCAAGTTTACATGCCATCATGAATACAAATAAGAAGGTTTGTAGGAAATAATAGAATATCGATTTGTGTGGTTGTCTTATGCTACTTGTGTGGCATGCTAGAAAACTAGATCAATAGAATAGGCTTGACCTCATGATAGATAAAGATATTAAAGCTAATTATGACGAAGTTTAACTTAGGAGATGGTGTAGGTAGCATTGTAATGCACTCAATTTAGTTGTGGTCATCACTCAAATGTGTTTGAAGTGGTAAGTACATTGGAAGCTCCCATGCCATCTTAACCTCAAATATCTTATGCAATGAGAGTTGCTAATTTATTTTTTGCAAATCTTTTAAAGAAGATAATAAACTTTTCATGTTCAAATTCCATCAATAACACTTGATGGAGAGTGTTGTAATCTATGTGATTACACAAAAGAGTTTACCAATATTGCACTCACACATCATAATATACACAAATGGTTTACAAATAATATACAAACATGCATACATAAAAGAAAAGGAAGTGAAGAAAAGTAGCAGTGAAACCAACAATAAGTAGTTTGTTACTATACCAGATCAATCACCACTACATACATCATATGATCACAACTATTTATACATTGGTATGAATGGTAGGTAGTTACAATTGATATAACTACTTGGATTGGTTGACTTGTTCAATCGGTCAACCGACTTGACTAACTAGTCTTATCTCCGCAATCGACTGACATATTACATTTGATCGACTGATTGACCTAGTCTTATCTCCGTAATCTAAAATATATACAATATCTTGAAATAAACAGCGCCACTCACTCATGATTCACCAAACAATCCGAAGGATTCCCATGAAACGAATCGAATGGTATCTTTAAAGACACGTAACGGAATAGTATGAGGAATACAAGTCAAGTAACATCTCTTCCGTTTTGTCTCCAACTTGACTCCACAAATTTTGCAACACTTGGAATTGTAAACGACTGGATTTCTCACCTACTCATTGTAGATATCTATAGTCGCCTTACTTTGAAAACAGTTAGGTGAGCAATTTTTTTATTTCTTATGAGTTGGTGTGATATTAGTTAGCGTGATATGTGTATTCGTTTTAGGAGTTACACCAATTATTTGCTAGTTGTTGTAAATGTTATTGGGTATTTTTGGTTAGATTCAAATTCTCCTAGTGTACATCAATGGATTCGGTGAGAATGTCATAAAATTCAAATTCTCCTAGTGTACATCAAAATTTTCATTTTCATAGTGTAAATCAATGGATTTAGTAATAATGTTATTGATGAATGTGAAAAAGTAACATTTAAATTTTTCATAATTAAAAAAAAAAGAAGGTGGTATAATATGTTTGTTCATAAACATAAGTCAAAGTCAAGTATGCAACTTGTAATAGTGTTAATATAACATTCAACTATGTGTATAAATTGAATTTGTATGGGAAGATCGTTGATCACTTTATGTTATCAATATTGCCAATATAACATTCAACTATGTTTATAAATTAGTCATGTATGGGGAAGATCATTGGTCACTTCATGTCATGAATATAGTTATAAAGTATGGTTGTATTACTCATTTCAATATGAAAATATGAGTGTAATTTGATTTCGTAATTTTTTTTAGAAATTTCAATTAGTTTTCATAATGCATGAGTATTTATGGGTTTGTGCAATATAACATTATTTAAAAATATTTCCTTTAGTTTAGTCAATTTTGTCTTTTAGTTTGTTAAATTAGTTTCAAAAAGTTTATCATAAAATTTTTGGATGTAAATTTTCAAATCACGTACCTACATGATTGGAAGTTAAGTCTACAAATTCTTCTTATTTAGGTGTAGTAAATGAACTTTGAATGTTAAAGTTTTTGAATCACCCACATGCCTAAAGGCTAAGTTTACACATTCTTCTTTGTTTGAATTGGATAGCCAAAACCTATCGAAGAATGATCTAAGTTTAATCCTATGAAACTATGGAATAATCCACCTTTTTAAATCCTCAAAGGAATGATAAGTATAAGTTCCTCTCCCTAATTATTTGTGTTAGTAACTAAAGAGATATTGAAAGTCAATGAAATAAGTACCAAAGTTAAGGGAGAACTCGACTTAAGTACGAAGGTAACGTCATTTTCCTTAGCATTATTTAGGGAAATAACTTGACTTGAGCTACAAAAGAGAAAGGGGATAATCTTCTCTCTCTTTTAAAAATTAATATAAATTCTACAAATCTAGAATAATTTTTTTTGAGGTGTAAATATTTTTATCATTTAAGATGGATTTAGGCATGGAAAATAATGGTAACAATGTTTTTACGTAAATATCACATTTATAGTATTTCTATTTATGTGTAAATCTTGATCTCTTTTTTACCTCTCTATAGAGGAGTTTTTATATTAGGTGTACATATCAAATCACTCTCTTTCATTCATATGTATATAGATAGAGAGAAATAGAGATTTTTAATCTTATATATAAAGATATTTATATTTGTATTTGGCTAACACATAGTATTATTATTATTATTTGTTATAAGTATTATTTGATTGTTTGAAGCCAACATGTAAGAGTTATCTACTTGATAAATGTGACAACATCTCTATCACATCGGGTTGTAAATGCACCTCGCAACTCTCAATACAATTATTGAATTCAAGGGTGGAGTTGTTTTGATTTATTGTGCTTTTATATAGTAATAGTCTTGTGCTTGTGCAACCTCAAATCATCAATTCTTTGCAGTTCATTATTGAATTTAACCATACAATTCAAACACAAAGTCCACATGCTCACACAAATGCCCCATACCACCTCAAATAGTACTCCATACCACACAAGGGTGAAGAAGATTCAGTAATCACATATCCTAGTATCCACCAGAGCATTATAGATCAAAGGTTGCACTCTAATCATTAACACTATAACCCTCCTTAACCTCAGTTAAGATTTGAGCCAATAGATGGATCGATGCACCTAGCAAAGGTCGAACTGAAATCCCCAACTAACAAAAACTTAGTCAAGACCAACCAACCAATTACTCTACCCGCTAACATAATGAATTTCTAACATTATTTCAAAGAAAAAGAAAGAGATTATGAAAAACTTACAATAAAGGCCAAGCACTCTCCCAACCAAGACAAGGGTGATTTGACTGTTAAAGTTCACGGAGGTGTACATACTCTACCCCCTATGGATCTGAACTTGTGACCTCTTAAAAAGAAACAAATGTTCTTAACCATTAAACCCACTCAAACTATATATTATGTAAATTATTCCTTTGATTTGAAAACGATTATAATGTTAAACAACAAACATAAAAAAATCAAATAATAGCAAATCTTATAGCAGTTTAAACAACTAGATATAAAAAAATCATATTCTTAAACACCTAATAACAAATTAATATAACACGTGTTTTCTTCCCATTCTTTAATCTTAAAATCACATTCAAACTCAATTATAAGTCCTCCCTAGTTTTCATTTCAACTTGCACATTTTGAAATTTAATTATGACATTTTTGACATATAATATATCATAGTCATCATTATCATTGACATATATTATATCATAGTCATCATTATCATCATTGTATAAAATTTTAATTTTAAAGCCAATGGTACCAGTAATGAATCAATGGTATTAGTAATGAACTCTTCATCAATTTCTCTAAGGTGCCGTGAACATTGAATTTTGTTGGTATAAAACTTTATTTTATCAACGTTGTCTGTGCATCCAGTGGTGAGCACACCAGTTGAAGGTATAATTTGTTTTCTGCATTTATTATTTATTATTGAATCGAGATGTTGTTGAATTTGTTGACACAGTGATTATGGGAGCATCCAGTTTGGTTTCTGGTGGGTTCGATTTATTATGTGTCACACTCTATTTTTGAAACACTAGCTTTGGATTATGTTGAAATTGTCAAGATATTATTTATAGTCATTCTCACCAACCTTCCAATTTACCTATTTTAATGAACACCCCTAAATTGTGGGGAATTTAAATTATCGAGTTTTTTGGTTGCTTTTTTGTATTTTTTTTTTTCTGGATTTTATATTTGAACAACTAAATTTCAAGTTACAGTCATTCTCACCAACCTTCCAATTTACCTATTTTAATGAACACCCCTAAATTGTGGATAATTTAAATTATCGAGTTTTTTGGTTGCTTTTTTGTAATTTTTTTTTTTCTGGATTTTATATTTGAACAACTAAATTTCAAGTTACAGTCTGAAGCTTTGAGATTTTTCACATGCTTCCAGAGAATAATGACATGTTAGAACCCCTCCCTCAAGCATTAGGAAAGCTTCAAACACTAGACCTCTTCAACAATCATTCCAACGGTGTTATACCCACTTCCTTAGGCCAACAAAACAACCTCAAAGTCCCCATGAGTGTAGAATGATATGAAATCTATGAAATTCTCGAGCTTGAAATCTACCCACTATTTGACAATGAAAAACACGACATTGCAAGGGTTAAGGCATATAGATAGCATGCAAAGTTCGATGCGATATTCATAATCAGCTTTATTGAAGACATCATTACTGTAACACCCCTTTTTGGTGTTTACCTTTTAATGTAGATGTCTAATTAAAATGCATTAACAAATATAAAATTATTTTTAAAATTTATTTAGTTAAACTTTGAAGTTTAGATAAAAAAATGCGTAAAATTACAAAAGTGAAGTTAAAATTTTTTAAATTATTTATTTTATAAAAAATATAAACTTAAAAAATGCTCTTCACAATCAATTGTCACACAAACAAGGGGGTTTCATACACCAATTTGGTGTCTAACTTGGCCGTAACCTTAAAATTAGATTATTATTATTATTATAACACAAAAATAAATTGATTTCACATATATTATTTTGAATCCAAAATGAAGATAAGAATCACCATAAATAACTAACCAACTACTTACTACTTAACCAATAGATAGAGTACTTGAGATTATATAAATTTGAATATAAAACTTTGAAAACAAGAAACCATAAATTTACTTTTGTTTGTAAGTTAAGTTACTTTATGTTAAATTTAGAGTTGCTATTAAGTTCTTTTCAATTTACTAGACAATAATAACATAAGAAAGATCACTGAGAGAAACACAATCACAAGGTATAGATCATTTTATCCTAGGAAACCCTCATGGGGGAGAAAACCCAATAAAAACTTCCTTAATATAGATTGCCAATACAATGCCAAGATAAAAGATCAAACCACCAAGAATATCTAAGACCAAGCATGCACCTCTCTCTTCTCCTTCTTCTAACTTCAACAGCCTCCAAACCTTGCGCACTAGATGAGTGACTTGAGTGAGTGAGTAAGTGAGGCGCCATCCTCACTTATTTATACTGGATGGGAGGCGCTAGGGTTATGTCTCTTCACCAAGCTGGGTCGACTTCTTCAACTAGTGGTTAAAACCACTTTAATTATCCCTAGGGGATGACTTTAAAAACAACACCATATCACTATGGTTTGACCAATCCAAAAAAGGGGATTTGGTCTTATCCAAGACCTGACACGATCAATCCACAAAAGGGGATTTGATCTATATAAAAATACCTCAAATATAATTAGAATATTCTTCCCAGTTACAATATTTCAACACTCCCCCTTAACAAGAAGGGTATTCTACTAACATAACCCAATACAACATCATCAAGAGAGAGAGAAGGAAACAACATCATCAACATCAAGAACATTGATTGACACATCTATAAACCATTGGAAGTTTTTCTCATCATCAATAACATCATCGTTCATAGCATGGAGTTGGAGTAGTATCATCATCATCGTTCACAACATGGAGCTGGAATAACATTATCATCATCGTTCACAACATGGAGCTGGAATATCATCATCATCATCATTCACAACATGGAGCTAGAATAACATCACCATCATCATTCATCAGCATGAAGCTGAGACATCAGCATCAATAACATGAAGCTAGAACAACAATATCACCAACACTAGGCTGGTACATCATCATCAACATCACGAGGCCGGTACAACATCATCAACAACACGAGGCTGGTACAACATCATAAAAAACACGAGGTTGAATAAATCAACATCATCAACATCATCAACATCATCAACATGAGGTTGAAACAACAACATCATCAACACGAGGTTGAGACAACAACATCATCAACACGAGGTTGAGATGACAACATCATCAGGATGAGGCTGAGATAACATCATCAACACGAGGCTGAGATAACAACATTATCAAAACGAGGCTGGTTTGGTATGCCAAGATAAAATACCAAACCACCAAGAATATCCAGGACCAAGCATGCGCCTCTCCCTTCTCCTTCTTCTAACTTCAACAAACTCCAAAACTTGTGCACTAGATGAGTGTCTTGAGTGAGTGAGTAAGTGAGGCGCCATCCTCATTTATAATAGCTGGGAGGTGCTAGGGTTATGTCTCTTCACCAAACTGGGCCAACTTCTTCAACTAGTGGTTAAAACCACTTTAATTAGACATAGGGACCAACTTTACAAACAACACCATATCACTATGGTTTGACCAATCCACAAAAGAGGATTTGGTCTTATCCAGGACCCGACATGATCAATCCACAAAAGGGGATTTGATATATATAAAAATACCTCAAATATAATTAGAATATTCTTCGCAGTTACAATATTTGAACACTTTAATAGTATTAACATATTATATATTATAAGGAATCAAGTGAGAATTCTTTTTGCTTGTGATGCCAATATAATGTAAAAAGAGTTTCTTTTAAAATAACAAATTCATTTACATGTAAAAAACAAATCTCATTTTGTTTTCAACATCCATTATCAAGGATAATTGAACATTTAGCAAATGTGGTGATGGGGTTGATCCAGTTGGATATTGGTGGCCACCCACCTCTTCCATCGACTCAATGGTTCTCTATCTTCTTCGCAATTTTTCTACGGTTTTTCGGGTCCCAAACTTCTGGGGCTGTTTTGAGGCCCTAAATAGTGTTTTTTGGACATTAGGGGGTGGGTGGGCAGGGGTTTCCAATGACATAACTTGGTCCCAACCAAAAGTTGGGACCAAGTTAAGGCATTCATATTAGATGAAAGGATGAACCTTATATGCGAGAACCATTACAACTGAATCAAGAACAAAACAAGAAATCCTAACGATTGGTGCAGCTAGCCAGAACAATTGGTAGTGTACAGTCACATACTATTGAGGTTACAATTATAACTAACACTCCCTCTTAAACTCAATAGTTACAAACATCAGCATTGATAATGCCCAAGTGTTGTCTCTGAAAATCAAAAATGTTTTTTCCGAATGGCTTTGTAAAGATATCTGTGAGCTGATCTCCTGAGCCACAAAATTGAAGGGAGATTTCACCATTATTGACTAGCTCGCATATGAAGTGAAAGCAAGTGTCAATGTGCTTGCTTTTGTTGTGAAAAACATGGTTTTTGGATTAATCAATTGCTGAAATGTTGTCACAGAAGATATGAGTTGGCTCCTTTTCTGTATGTGACATATCATTCAATAGTCTTCACATCCACATATCTTGACATGAAGTTGAGGTAGCAACAACATACTCCGCCTCTACAGAAGATATTGAGACAATGGGCTGCTTCTTTGATGCCCAAGAAATCAGGTTCATGCCTAGGTGAAAAAGATATCCTGAGGTGCTTTTCCTGTCATCTAGGCTTCCTGAAAAATCACTGTCAGTGTAACCAAAAAGATGATTATCTTCAGACCGAGTGTACCATAAACCAAAATTGAGAGTGCTTGCAACATATCTCAGAATCCTTTTCACCATCTTCCAGTGAGAATCTTAGGGAGATTCCATGAACCTGGAAACAAGCCGGCTGCATACATAATATCAGGCCTAGTTGCTATAAGATACAACAAACTGCCTACTAAACTTTTGTACAAGGTAGCATCCACTATAGGGCCTTCATCTTGCTTGCTCAATTTTGTGCCTAGGGGTATAGGAGTTTCTGCTAGATTGCAGTCTTCCATGTGAAATATTTTGATGATGTCTGCTGCATAATTTTGATGACAGACAAAATCCCTTTGGTTGATTGTTCAACTTCAATCCCCAAAAAATATTTCATTATTCCAAGATCTGTCATCTCAAACTCAGATTTCATGGCATGTTTAAAACTGGTTAACTCAAGATTTCCAGTATATATCATGTCATCAACATATAAACATATAATCAAAATTTTACTTTACTGATCATTTTTGGTGTATAGAGTTGGCTCATTTTGGCTTCTGCTGAAACCGCTCTTGATCAGGTGAGTGTCAATTCTGCTGTACCAAGCTCTTGGAGCTTGCTTTAATCCATACAAGGATTTCTTCAACTGATACACTTTGGCTGGCTACTCTTTGACTTCAAATCCAGGTGGCTGATCCATGTAGACCTCTTCTTCTAAGACGCCATTCAGGAAAGTTGACATGACATCCATTTGGTATACTTTTCATTTGTGTTGAACTGCTATGGCTAAGAGGGTCCTTATAGTGTCCAACCTTGCTACTGGAGAAAAAGTTTCACCATAATAAATTCCTGGTTGCTGTGAGAATCCTTTGGCAACAAGTCTTGCTTTGTGTTTTTCAATCTTCCCCTTTTCATTGAGTTAGTTTTGTAAACCCACCTGACACCAATACTTGTCCTATGTCTGGGAAGATCAACAACATCCCATGTCTTGTTCTTCTCAATGGAATCAATATCTTGGTTCATGGCTTGAACCCAATGTGGCTCTTTAGCTGCCTCTTTAAAAGATGTAGGTTGACATGACATTAATGGAAAAAGATTGTGCTGATCAATATCATCCAACTACTGATGGATTTCTCTCAAGCTTCGAGCTCTATGATTTTGAAGTTCAGAGGATGAATTTCTGCTTGAAGAAGAGTTGTCCCGAGGGATTTTAGGCTGTGCTTGTACCTGCAATCTTGGAAGGACAGGCTGATGTGTTTTCTGTCCTGAATTTTCTATGTTTTCAGGAAGTGGCAGCAATGGATTTTGACAGGCCATAGGACGATTTTTAGACTCACTCCAAAACTGACTTTCCAGAAATTTAACATCTCTGCTGAGAATGAGTTTCTTGGAAATTGGGTTGTAGAGTCTGTATGCTTTATATGTCTCACTATAGCCAACAAAAATGCATTTCTCACTTCGATCATCAAGTTTCCCCAATTCAGAAGGTATGTGAGAGAATCCAATGCATCCAAAAATCCTAAGATGAACAACATTCAGGTTTGTCCCACTCCATGCTTCTTGAGAGACCTTCATCTTGACACTAGTGGTTGGAGATCTATTCAGGAGATAAACTAAGCATGCTATTGCTTCAGCCCAAAATAGGTTTGACAGACATTTCTCTATGAGAAGGCTCCTTGCCATGTTCATTATAGTCTGATTTTTCCTCTCATCCACTCCATTTTGTTGTGGAGTATACCTGGCAGTAGTTTGCATGATTATGCCTTGGGCTTTGTAGACATTTGCAAATTCTTTTGAACAATATTCTCCTCCTCCATCTGACCTGAGAATCTTCACATATTTCCCACTCCGTTTTTCAGCTTCATCCTTGAACTCTTTGAACTTTGCAAAGGTTTCAGACTTGTGTCTGAGGAAATAGATCCATATTTTCTTGTTGAAGTCATCAATAAATGATAGGAAATAAAAACTACCATCTATTGACTTTGTTTGCATTGGTCCACATAGGTCAGTGTGAACCAGCTCTAGGTGTTGTTTGGCTTGAGTGGAGGACTGTGGAAAACTTGTTCTCTTATGTTTTCCAAGAATGCAAGACTCACATGGGGGATTTTTCTCTGTGAAGATAGGTAGACCTTTGACCATGGCGTGCGTCTGTAGAAGGCTTAGACTCTGAAGTGGTAGATGTCCAAATATTGCATGCCAAACCATAGTTTCATTTGGGATGGATGCACTTTGTGCATAAGATTGGATGAAATTTGTAGTTCTAAGGGTCAGGGGAAACATTATATTCCTAGTCATGTGGATTTCAGAAATCAATTTTCCGCTGAGGGTTTTGTCATATATCCTACATGAGGCTCCTTCAAAAAGTACCTTATAGCCATCTTCAACTAGTTGTCCTACACTTAACAAATTATGTTTCAGATATGGAACGTGATAGACATTGTTTATGTCTTTCTTTACATTTTGTTTAGTGAGAATAGGTACATTTCCTTTTCCTTGAACTTTGACTAAAGAATCACATCCAAGTGTAATATCAGATGAAATAGAAGAATCAATGCATGAAAGTAAATCTTTGTTTCTTGTTATGTGATTGCTTCATCCACTGTCCAACAACCAGAGATCTTTGTGTTGTTCTTCAGTCTTGCGGTATGAGAGAAACATTCCATCTAAGGTTTCTCCTTCATGATTTGAGACATTTTCTCTGCCTGAGTGTTGATCTGTTTGCTTCTTCCGACATTCAGATCCATAGTGCCCATAATTTTTGCAGTAGTAGCATTGTATGCTTGCTTTGTCCTTTGATCTCCTCCCTCTGCCTCTTTGAGGCTAGAAATTATGATTCTGGGTTTGATGTCTGTGACCTTCACTTGAGTGATTGTTACTTGGACTTATCCCTCTTCCTCGGTGACCTCTGCCTCTGCCTCTCCCTCTGCTGAAAGAGAAATGAGTTTTGAAGGCGTTGGCTATTGAATCATATTTGAGATGTAGTCTGGTCTCATGTGTCAATAGAGAACCCATTAATTCATATGTTGAAAAATTTGAAAGATCCTTGGATTCAAGGATGGATGTAACAACCATTTCGAATTTCTTTGGTAGAATTTTGAGGAATTTCTCAACGATCCTTTGATCAGGGATGTCTTCACCAGTCAATCTGATCTGGTTTACAATTCCCATGACTCTGGTCATAAATTGGTCCATGTTTTCAGACTTTATCATTTTTAAAGTCTCAAAATGTGTCCTCAATGTCTGCAGCTTGACTATTTTGACCCTGTCATTTCCTTGGTAAGCTGTTTGAAGAATGTCACAGGCCTGTTTTGAAGTAACAATGCCTGTGATTTTTGAGAAAATTGAGTCATCCAATGAGTTCTGAATCTAGAATTTTTCCTTATTCTCTCTTTTCCTTTGATCCACCTGAGCAACTCTCTCTTGATTGGTCATGGCAGCTAGAACCACGGGATATGATTCCACATAGCCATGATCCACTGGATCCCAACACTCTTGTGCTTGTAAGAAGGATCTCATTCTAAGAGACCAAAATTCATAGTTCTTTCCAAGAAGAATTGGTCCTTGTGTTGGTCCTAAATTGTTAGAGGTGGCCATCTTGAAAAGAAATAGAACATAAAGAAAATTTTAGGGATTTTCGTGCTTTACCTGTTTCCCGTGGGTAAAACCAGGTCTGGGAAATCCTTTGTGTGACTTCAAGCCAAAAAATAAAAAAAAAAATGCGGGGTTGACCACTTCTTTAGCTACGATATGGCTGGATATGACTATCCGAGCACGAGATCTATAGAGTTTCGAGCTCTGTTGTTTATTGAATGTAGCCCCTCTAATGGGGGAATCAAGATATCTGAGTGTACTCGAGAGCCAATTTTTTTTTGAAGTGTCAGATTTATTAGCACGTGTCCTCAACCTTCAATGGTCTAGATGAACTCCGAGACTTCGGTCAATTCCCGCTGCAATGCTTCACTTCGTAAAACCCTCCGGAGTGAGAGATGTAGTGCCGTGTGTCCTCGTTGATGAACAACTCAGATGAACTCCGACCTTTAGGAGTTCTTTCTCCACACTACTCACCTTTTCTCTAGAGCTCTCAACCTCCAAAGTGAGAATCTCATGCCATGTGTCCTTTTGCAACAGACAGTTGCAATGAACTTCGGTCAATGGTCTAGATCTACTCCAGCTCTTCGGAGCTTCGGGGGTTCGAAAGTTATTGACTCAACAAACCGTCATTCTTCTAGAGTGTTGATGCTCCTGTTGGATTATTGAGAGGGGGAGTGAATAAATAATAGAGAAATATAATCCTTTTTAAACATAAAATGCAAGTGTTATATCAATGTAGCATTATCATCCAATAGTTGCAAAGTAAATAAACAATGAACAAATGAGCAATCACACACATACACAGTACACCAGTGTTTTACATGGAAACCCAAAGTGAGAGAAAACCACATAATGCTTTTTCTTATATGTCTTTAAGAATTACATTCATTGGAGGCACCAACTTTCTTTGTTTTCCAATTGCAACTAGAAGGAGGCTCCAACCCCCTAGTTTCTTAGGCTACAACCTGAGGTAAGCTCCAACTTCCCAATTCTCTGGCTACAACTAGAAGGAGGCTACAACCCCCTATATTCTCCGGCTACAACCGGAAGGTGGGTACAACCACCTGTCCTCGCCCTATCCAACCGCCCTGAAATATAAATGCCAAATGTAGACAACCTATCACTGTCACTGAATCAACCACTGCCACTATCAACCTGTCACTGTCAACCTCTACCAATAACCTGTAACAACTTGTACCAATCAACCTGCACCAAACAACCTGTACCAATAACCTGAACTAACATGTGCCATGCATAAACCATGCATCAACCTGTACTTCAACCTATACCATCAACACATGCATCAACCATGCACCAAACTTGTACAAATAACTTGTCACAACAACATGTCCAAACAACTTATCACAACAACATGTCTCATCAGTCTTATCAACCAAATCAAATCTACTCACCAAGATCAATCACCAAGACAACTCTCAACCATATGCAGAATATCACCAAGATGTGCATCAACCAATCACAACAACTCATAATCATCACCAAGATCAATATGTGCTTCTAATAATATACCAAGACAAGTATGCTACATCATCCATAAACGATGTGTCAACAATACTACTAACAAGTGCCTCCAACCATGTACCAAGTATGTACCAATCATGCAT
>JASDQU010101975.1:232443-242462 GCA_032191745.1 Picea mariana
ATTGAATTTAAATTACGGGCATAGGCTCTGTCATTAACTTGTGTGCCTATTCGATCTCTGCAATGAATAGGGGTCATCAATCTTATCGAACGACTGGCGTTTGATCTGTTAACTCCAGTGGATCTTGAAGTCCATCTGACGAATGAGATTAGTTTCCTTCTGATGAACAAATCACGTTCATCTCCTCTGTCAAGTTCTCAATTAACCTGATTCAATCAGGGTTTTCTTCCTGATCCATACCCTACCTGGGTATCCATGACATACAACTGTCTTTCAAAATTTCGTGCATAACATTAGACAATAAAATATTTCAGAAAGAATTCTTACCCAATCTTTTCATACATGTTCTTGGCTGCTAGCACCCTCTTTCTGATTTTTACCTCATCAACAATGCTTTAGGGGGATTCTTACAGTCCTGTCAATAATATTTCGACTCCACCTTCCCATGGTCATCCTCTGCTTGAGGTTTCCCATCATTGGTATCTGTCTTCCTCAACAGTTCCAATTCCTTTCTATACACAACATGCATCATTAGTTGTAATATCAATTAAAATGCATGTATCATACATTCAAATCCATAAAACATCTTCAAAATGTCCTATCATATCTTTATGCACTTCATCACATTATCCTCAAAGGTTTTCATGAATGCAATATAGACAGTTCTCAACTGTTTATGCAGTAATACAATCATCATCACTATGGTGTCAAAACATTTATTTTTATTAGTAAATCGTCCTTCTTATTCCAGAGGAAACATAACACATAGCAAGAAAGGAGTTAGGGGCTCTCCCCTTCTTCCAATTCTTTCTACACCGCTTGGGACTTTTCAGCTCAGTTGAGTTATCTCTATAGGCCTCACTGCCTTTTCTTAGAATGGCTTCGACATGGCTTAGTCAATCAAACATACTCATTTATTCATTCATTAGTCTTCTATTCATTACATGATGATTTCAAAATGTAATCCAATATATATATATATATATATATAAGCTTGTAGCTCACTACTTAGTTTCTCAATAGTTATTAAGGTTGTGACTTTGACCTCCTGACAAAATTTTCACATAGTTCTTCCAAAAAGAACTCCCTTAGCATGCAACTTCCTTATTGCACGTCCATCACTATCTGTGATGGCCTCAACCTTGAGTTAGATCTAGTTGTTTACCAAATATTCCATAAGGAATATAAACATGCATCTTTGTCATGCACCCAAATTATGTATCTATACATATTTTGGTTTTGTNTGTTAACTTACATCCATGATGTACTTAACCATATGCATAATCAAAAGTCTGTGCGTAGCTTCCATGGGTATATTTCAAAGCCTACATACATCTCTATTCTAAAATTAGTCAAATCATGATTGTTCAATCTCATCCTTATGTGATCCTCAAGGCATAATCATTTGCCTCTTGTCCTGACACAGACCATCCTTTCTCATTTACTCTTTTATTTATTTATACTCATCTTTCTTGAGAAAATGGAGCGCATTCCCCCTTATCATTCAAAACAGAACTTTCATGACTCTTTAAAAAAAAACGGAGTCAACCATGCATCCATGGTTTTCACTTAATCTTGGCAAGTGCAATTCTTGCCTTACATATCACTCATCAAGGCATCCATACTGTGCCTTTAGTATACATATATCCTTACATCATATATGTGCATCACTTTCACATTTAATATCATTCATACCTAAATGGTATTACTATCAAGCTTCATATCAAGAAGCTTCACAATGCATTAAATCCATGCACTCAAGCATAAACACACACAAACCTAACCAAACATTCATCATGCAAACTTATTGCTTGCACCCTTTCCATGTCATGCGTGCACATGGGCATCTCAAACTTCCAAAGTATCTTTAGGTCAAGATCGGTCTTGACCATTACATCTAGAATTCTTCCCTTTTTTTAGCACAGTCAGGGATGGAGGCCATTCTCCTCCTCCCACAAGAACTCTAGCATATTAGTTTCATATCCACCAAGCAAGGGAGGTTGTTGTGATTTCTCACTCAATCATTCTATTATTCTACATCTCCATTTATCAGCTTGATTAGAAAAAACCCTGTCCAACAATTCATGCACCCATAAACAAAATTCATTTCTCAGTCCACTTGAAACCTGAGAACTGTGCATGCTCTCCTTTTTTAGGGAATGGTCACTAGAATCATTCCTCTGATCGTGAGGGGTTATACACCTATACTAGGTTTAAACCTTCATTAAAGCAGTAATCATTACTGCTACAGATCCTTTCCATCCGTTCACATTGCTATTTTAGTTTAAATATTAGTGTTCTTAAGCATAATCCCATTCTTGTAGGATCGACTTTCATTTTCCAAGATATTCTAGGCTCCCTTTGTCAGAGACTAGCATGGTTCAATATCGTTGGGGTAAAGTCCCAACTGTATTTTAAATCTGCATCCTTCTACTCAAGGAGCTTATGCAGATGATTTATGTTTGGCAGTAGTATTCTCCACAGGCTCATCTTAGCCTTGGTAACCAAATCTTACGACTGTACAACAACACGTACAATTGCACAGTGAAGTCAACTTCTTTATTTGGGAACATTAGAAACATACAGTGCAAATTTCCAAAACATCTATCAATAGTAAAGGATCTCATTCCTCTCTTCAGTAGAGGTTTTCTAAACCTCTTAGGAATGCGGTAAGATAGGGTGCTACCCCTTAAAGTTCTTCAGAAATATTTTCATACAACTCGTGCATGAGCCCAAGCAGGCCAAGTGTTGTTTTCGTGCTCTGATACCAATTTGTAACACACCCATGGTGGGGCGTAAAAATTCCATTCTTCTTAAGAGAATCAATACCCTCATACGTGGTCTCTATTCCATTCTGCTCTTCCAGATCTTTCTAGCCACAGTCTCCATGCTCCAAACCGAGCTCAGAGATGGAAGATATCCTCTCCCAAGTTCTTCGGGTTCTTCCACCGCTCTCTACTTCCATATGACAGTGGTCTATGACCATACGCCAAAAAAACAAGCGCCAAGACAACCACCGAGAGAATCCTCCGGAGAGGAAAATATCTTAAGTTCAAAATCTGACGTCGCGTGTCCTCGAGGATTTTCTACTGCCCTTATTTATTTCAGGACTTCAATGTTCGGGAGTCCCAGACGTTCACACAACCTTTTCTCCCGAAGTACTCTGTACCCGGAGTTCTAGATCAATCACCACGTGTCCGTTTTCAATCAACGACTCAGGTTCTTTTCGAGACTTCGACATTCGGGAGCTTCGGACGTTGCTGTAGCTTTTCTTCCTGGAACCTTTTATTCCAGAGTTAAGGATCATGCGCCACACATCTTTCCCAATTAACGGTCCTGGTTTACTTCGAGACTTCGACGTTCGAGAGTTCTGAACGTTCCAACAATATGTTCTCCTGAAGTACTTTCTTCCGGAGTCAAGGATCGTGCGCCATGCATCCTTCTCATTTGATGGTGGGGATCCACTTTGGGTGACCCTCTACTCTGCGTTTATTTCTCCTCACTTCTAAAGTACATGATCTATTAACGCGCGTCTCTCACAGATCGATGATTATGAATCACTTCGGCTATTCGGGCTTCAGGAGTTTCGAACACTCCAACTCCTTTCTCCTCCGAAGTACTCCATACTCGGAGTTATAGATCAAGCACCATGCGTCTTTCCCGATCGACGACTGTTATCTAATTCATAACTTTGACGTTCGGGAGTCCTTAAATCATGTGACCCCACTTTCCTCCGAAGTGGCTATCTTCCGAAATGGAAGATCTGTTGACACATGTCCTCAGCTGTCAGACGAAGCAGATGAACTAAGGCTCTCTGACCTTCGAAATTTCTAGTCCAACACATCCCGTTCTCTCCCAGAGTGACTTCACCTGAAGTCGACAATCTGTCGATGCATGTCTCCCACAGATCGATGGCTGCAAATCGCTTCGACTCTTCGGGCTTCTGGAGGTTCAATCTCTCCACACTTTTTTCTCCCGTAGTAATTTCACCCCAAGTCGACTTATTTCTACCACATATCCTCTCTCTCAGATCCACAGTACAGACGAACTCCATCACTCCGTAGATTTCCAAAGGAACTCACGGCTAACTGCCTCTTAATACCCCAGTGTGTGCCACTCTGAGTGGGACACTTGGCATCGCCGTCAATCAACACATGGGTCCCCACGTACTCTTGATGTAATGCCCACATTTCCTCGATCGAACGGTCGAGAGGGGCCCCGAAGGATCCATAGATCCACTATCCCTGTCATAGTATCCCTGCGAGGTTTATCAGATGCTTCCTCAGCATCAAGCTCCCATTTGGGTCCTTCAGGTCATGTTCTCTGCACTTCCTTTTGGTTCGCGCATCTCCTTTTGAGATTGCACTCTCATCTGGTGTCTCTTCTCTTGTTTTCCCTCTTCCTTATCGTCTCTATGTATGTATCTTACCTTCCTTCTTTAGGAACGTTTCCAACCTATCCCATTCCTTCTGTCAGAAGGAAGCCCGAGTCTGCAGGTCTTTGTGGTACTTCGTTCTGACAACCCATGTTTCCATTCATGGGGGTGGTTGATTATTCAACCACCAATCCTTTCCTTCATTAACTGATTCTTTCGTTTAGAGATATCATGGCTCGTACTTCAAGGCTTCACCCCCCAACAATCAATTATGGGAAATTTAACAATAATACATTTACATTGTCTGCATGCCTTAGCATGGTAATCCTATTTTAAGATTAACTACAAGCTAGGGGAAATAGGGGTGTTACAGTAAAAAATTCTCTTTCCCCTTGACCTTGACTCTCCAAGATTTATTCTTAGCTATTGAGTTCTTGGGATTAAGTTCCAGGTGAAGCCTCCAATGATTGGCCTCCCAATGTTTAGTCAATATGCAATACTGGAAATAGTTCTTGCATGGGTTGCTTGGCCTTCTAGAGTGCAAACAATCACTAACCTTATGATCCTTTTTCTTGCAATAGAAACAAATTATGCCATGCCTCTTTGGTTTGTGATGATTCTTGCTATCTTGGTTGCTTGGTCACCCAAATGTTGGAGCAAATATGGATGGTGGAATCATCTCTTTGCTGCCCTCTTCCAATCTTCTACAAGCATATTTGAGTGGCTTGTTGCAAATGGCTTCTTTTCTGGTTCCTCTTACCTTGACAAAAGTGGTTTGAACTACACTTGCATTGGATTCTTGTCCACTGAATCCTAGGTCTTCATGCTTAGGCCTCTATTGAGCTACATTTGGAACCAAAATCCCTTGGCCTTCCTTGCCTAGCACTTGGCAATCATACCCCAATTTCCTCATGAGCTTGGAACCAATGCCTCTAGTGTGCTTCTCAAAGTCACCAAAGGTTTCTTGAGAAAGGGGCTTAGAAGGCAAGTTTACCATGCTTGTCTCTATCATGGTACTAGCTTTGGCAGTGGGAATGGAAGGGGCTTGCTTGGTCTCTTAGACAACTATTTCTATCTTTTTCAAGGCATCTTCCTTCACTTCCAATTCTTGGTACAGGTGAGTAGCGACCTTGGTGAACCTCCCCTCTTGCGAATTATCCAAATCGATCGATTTCTCCCCCAACTACAAGAGATGCAATCTACTCCTGTCTAATTCTACCCTCATGGCGGTGAAGGAGTCCTAGCACTTGGAAAGCTCTTTTTCCAACTCATCTGCTCTTTGCCTCCAATACCAACTTTCTTCTTTGATTTTCCTATTGAAGTCTCTCAACTATTCCAAATTTTCTCTGTTCAAAGCTTTTCCCATGGTAGCTTCTTCAAGGTATTTGGGGTACCTTCTTTGATACCATATGATCCATAAATGATGGGCCTATGGCCTATCCATTTCATCAACGTGCATTCTTTGTGGAATTTACATTTTCTTCTTTGTTCTTTGGGTTGTTGACTGCTTGGCTCAAATTGCTTGTGGTCCCTAGACCAATACCAACTAAGTTCCCAAACTATGTCCAAGACCAACAATGAAGAAAATGTCAAGTGGACAAATTTAATTATCCAATAGTGGAGAAAAATTCCGAGGGGGTGAATTAAGTCGACCAATAGTGAAGAAAATGTTCTTTGGATGAATTTAGTAGGTCAACAATGGAGAAAAACACCAAGGGATATTTAAAGCACCCAACATGAGATAAAAACAACTAGGGGTGAATTTAGACACCTGACATCAAAGAAAAATGACATGGGGTGATTTGAGACACTCAACATCAGATAGAAACAACTTTGGGGCAAAGAGAAGACGACCAACTGAATAAAATGACCCAACAATGATTCACTCTGGCCAACTTCTTAGTTGGGACGCCCAACATTAAGAAAAATGCCCAGAGGGGTATAAATTTGCCCAGGAAAAAGTAAATCTGCCCAATAATAAAATAAAACTCCCAGAGGAGGGAATACAATTTGTGGGTGAGTGGAACCTCAGTCAACAAAAAAAAATGCAATTAAGAGAGGATTGAGCTAATGAAGATTGCATCTATTAATCAGAACCACAATATACCTCATAGAGCAGATTGCACCCACATAATATAAACAATAGAGATTTATTTTGCTCATGAAATTTATTACGATGGGTGAGCTATGCATGCCCGAAAAACTCATGCATTGTTACTCACAAAAATAAATGTAGATTTCCATGGCTTAGAGATTCCTTTGCTCATCATGGACATGCTCCTTAACTCCTTCATCCACCAATCTTCAAGTAGGATACACTCTTCGTGCTCTCTCTTTGTAAACTTCCCAATTTCTCCTTGTCTCCCTTGTTTTCTCCTACCTTTTTTTTCACTACAACCTTCATTTTTAATGTGATGCCTTTGGAAGGCCAACCATCACAATGGTTCACTTCCGCTTCCAAATTTGTCAAAAAAAGACAAAATAAAATAAAAGGAACAATTACAAATTTACAAAGTGTTTTGGGCGAGGATCCAATTTGGATCATTAAATGTATATGTAATGGAGTAATTGTATATGTAATAGTCGTAAGCCTAATAAAGGGGCCACATGTGCAATGTGTGAATATGTATCTATAGAGATCATGTAGTCATTATTGAGGAACATGAGATTTGGATGTATGAATGTATTGGACCATTTGGAGGAGGTTCTCCTATTTTTTAAGGAGTTATTTTGTAACTCATCTCTCTTATATATCTTAGAGTTGTACTCCACACTCACATTTGGTGTACATGGTGTGTAATATGGTTTCTTATGATATCTTAAGTATTTCTTACATAACATATATGTTCTCATGGTTTTTGGACTCTCATGGTATAGGCTCTCACAATGGATCTTGATTAGAATCATACTAGTCTTTTGTATAATGAAGTCATCTCTCGACACCAATGCTCATACATTTCTTAAGTCAACCCATTATCAAAACCATATGCATAAAAAAATAGTCATTATATCTATTTGACTTCTCAAGGTCATGAAGAAGAGCCCTAGGTGGTTGGCTAGAAATGTTGACCAAAAATGGCAACAATAATCATAGAATATCCAGTGTTCTCCACTAATATTTTACTCATCCAATGACAATGTTGGGTATGTGTTATATTATTTTCATGACTAGAATTAGGAATTAGGGTTGTTGACTAATCCATGTCAATGGATTAGAGGTTTTGGATACCGCGAGATCATATATATATATATATATATATATTATTTTTTATTTTTTTTCCATAGAAAAAAGCATAATTTTATTCATCCAAAGAGACAAAATTACATTTTGTAGGTGCTTCAAGGAGCATGACACACAACCAAGTGTGTATATTACCAAGGCCAATAAAAGATCACTGACGAAAAACAAAAAAAATAGAGAGACACGTATCCTCAAGTCAAAAATTCTAAGGATGATACAACGACAGAGGAACAGTAGCAACCCAGAGGCACGATCACCCCAAGAGGGTTATTATATATATATATATATATATATATATATATATATATATATATATATATATATATATATATATATATTGTAAACAATGAAGAATTATGTTGAATAAAAGATTAGAGGTGTGGATCTAAACATGTTGTTGGTTTTCCCGGTTTGGGTTTCGAGGGTAAAAATATTTGTGTAATGTGTGTGTGCCATTGCATCTTTTATGTTTTTATTAAGAATTTGTTTGTAGTAATTAATTGTACAAGGTTAAAATATACATCCATATCAATCACAAAGATATATTTATGAATAATATGGTCCAATAGATTTCTATGCAGATGATGATTTAAGTTCTTGTGGGTTAGGGTCCTTTACATCGGAAAGCTTGAGCATGAACCTCATTGGCAAATTCATCTCAAGTTTATTAAGGCATAATTGGTGATCCCTTTATAGAAGAGACTAGAAAATGTGTATGTTGCAAAGCTTTTTATTGGTGCATTGAATTCACAATCTTCCTTTAAATTTCTTGAAGAGAATGTGCATTAAAGATACGAAATCAACATACTTGGCTACTAAAGCAATAGAATAATGTCTTATTCGTCTTGAGAAAAGGTTTAGAATTGGAATGCTTGAGAAAGGACAATGGTTTAGGATTAAGGGTGATTTTAAGGATGGGAATTTGTTTTAAAATGTAGAAACCTTGGTGAATCTTACTAATCCTTCATATGCCAACTATAAATGTTTGGCGATATTTTTGTAAAAATATTCAAATTTATAAGGATTTTGTATATTTTTTATAAAATTTTGGCGATTTTTAAGGTAAAATAATTTTATCCTATAGAATTTGGGTGAATAAGTTTTAAAATAGCGAATCTCGTTTTTGGAAAAACCATGGAAAATTAGCCCACGAGCGAAATTTAGCCCCTAAAATCATCCATGTTTAGGATGTTGGGATATTTCAATTCTCTTGTGTTGGGAGCTTCATATTGGTGTAGGAAATGTGAATGTCCTCATGATGAGGAGACATGTGCATGATTCATTAGAGAAACAACTTAGTATGAAAATCACAAGCATATGTCCTCTCCTTTCCTTTCTCATGAAACACGAGAAAAATCTCAAGAGCCCTTTGAAAATCAACCTTGCATTATTGAAGAAGAGAATGCATCACACAATTATTGGCACTTGACATTATAGATTTGTAGTGGGATGATCAATTTCTTGAAGAAATTGTTGCACCTCAAGAAGAAAAGTATATTGAAGATCCAAAAGATGAGGTCCTTGAAGACGTTGTGGAAGTACCTTATGAATAATATCATGATGATGAGATTCATTGTGAAGATTTCACTTAATACAATGTTTTTCCTCTTGTTCTAAAAGAAGCACATGGTGATGATAACATACCCTTGGATGAGGAAGACATTCTAGCATAAATTACACCCTTCATCCAAGAAATGGGTTTGGTAGGTTATGTCTCTTTTTACATTTCTAAATTTGAAGATGAATCCCTTGGTGATTTGAAGATGATAGATGTTAAAGAGGAACCCTTGGAAGAAAAAGAAATTCCAAGTGCTTCCACTAGCGCATGTGATAAAACACATGGAAACCAAGATGATGATGATGTGGCCACTCATTTTGTGATTGAGAGACATAGATGGGATTTGTATTATTGGATTATTCATGAAGATCCAATCTATGGCATAGATGGTGAGATCTTGATGGATGAAGATATGAATTTGCACCTTCCATTTCAATCGATTTTAGGAGAAAATTCGTGATACATGAAAAATACATTTCATATTTTATTTCACTTGATCTTCAATAGGCAAAGGACCTTGAGCTATGTTATGCATCTTTTATTATTGATCAACGTCCATATGTTCTTATCAGCGAGGAAGATCTTTTTCATCATAAGAAGCATCATCATCATGGTGAACATGAAGAAAATTTCCAGCCATGAATATTTTTAGCTTGTACTCTCTCTTTGCAGAAAAAGTCAATGAATGCATTTTTCAGGGATTCATATACTTGGGATATTGGCATGAACAATCATTGATAAATGGAAACAATTTCTAGTCACCAAATATAAGGTAGCAAACCCTACTCTGAAATTTAATCTATTTTTCAGTTCTAATTTTTTTTATGTCTTTGACATATGGATCT
>JASDQU010101975.1:277623-293731 GCA_032191745.1 Picea mariana
TTTGTAGATGCTTCATTTTCTTCATTAAATTTTTGAAGTATCTTTAAATAATTGTTTGGCATATCGTGTAATATTTTTGGGAGAAAAATTGGCCCATGCCTAGAATCTACCTAGGGATTTCCTCTAGGAGGTGGAGGTGGTGGAGGATTACCTCCTCCTCCCCCAACTACATTAGCCATGCTATGCTTAAGGATTAAGTTTTAGATTTAGGAGAAATTTGATTTCAACAAGGAAATTTTGAATGAAAAAAAGGAGATGCTTTATTTCCACTTGACTAGGGGTTTTTTAATGTTTCATCTTTTAAAGGTGTATTTAATTCAAGCAGTTGTTCATAAAATTCACTTTTATGAATTTAAATATCTTCGGATTGAGGAATAATTGATGATGAAGAACCACCTCATCGTCATTTATTTTCTTTTGTAACTAACCTCTCAAGATCTGAATAAACTAGAGTTTCTTTAACCAGGATTACACCTAGTATGTCTTCTTCGTTCCTCCATCTTGATCCATGGAGTTTCCTGGTGAAGTTTTTTGTAGTACTTTCTTCATTGTAAACCAAAAATATAATTTTTTTATTCTTCTTCACCAAATATCTAAAACTCTTTCAATGGTCATTTCCCCGGGAACATAAATTAAGTCTTCGTTCCCTGGAAATAACGCTAAATTGGATGCTATTCCTTAGGATATTCTTTGAAAAATAAGAGTTTCAAGGCATCCTATGGAAGAAAATATCCTCCCCACTTTAGGCTATCTGAAATGTTCGAGTATCCAGAGGGGGTAACCCTCGAAGGTGTTGGTTTTAATATTTGAAAAATTCTCCAAATAAGTTGAATAACTTTGAGTATTTTCAAATGCAAGACTTGGGAATACTAATTGATGAAATTAAATAAGAAAATATTAGAAAATAATCAATTCAGACATGCATTCACATTCACAAAGGGAACTATACTCCTTTTAACCAGCTTCAAGGATAATAAAATAAAAAAGAGAGAAAAATTATATATAAAAATAATATTTTCTCCAAGAAAGGTATACTTTATAGAATAGTGATTTACAAATAAGTGAGATGGAAATTATTCTTCAAATTAAAGAAAAACACAAATTTTCAAGAAAACTTCTATATTGTATTCATAATTTTCTCAATTTGAACATATTAATATAATAAATTATATGGTTATGAAATGAAATAAATAAATTATAAATTCACATATATAATTCCAATAATGTTGAGTTGCAAAGCCAACAAGTGAACCATTTTACAATTCATATTGTTATATTAAAAGATTTGAATAATTACAAAGATAAGTATTTTGAGAGCAAATCTTAGAAACATTTCTTCTTTCAATGTTTGAAACCTTCTATGAAGAAAGAAAACAAAATTACATATGTTGATCAAACATGGAATGAATCTTCTGTGAAAAAAAAAACATGTAGGACTTGAAAATTTTCCAAAGTTAAAATGACCGAGTCGACTGCTGAAGCAATGAGTCCTAATGAATCATGATTTCATCTTGAGTCAAATGAGAAGAGATTTCTCCATATTCTAACCAATTTAGGACTCTTACAAGATCTTGATCTTCAAGGAATTCGTACTCAGATTGTTCAATGTTTACTTGATCCTCTACAACATTGTTCCTAATAGGAGGTTGAACAGATGGTTCTTCATTTCTTCTAATCATTTGAGGATTAACATACCTTCTAAAACGATTTGGAATTCTAAACTAAAAGTTAGGATTTCATTGACTTGGATTTGGTTGTGGACTTCTTTGTCCAACGTTTTTTGGATCTAGACCAATCACTCTATTTCCCATTTCAATTCTTGTAATTTTGTTAGAAAGAGTTCTAATTAGCTTTGTCATTTCCTTCATCTTCACATATTGAGAATTTGAAGATGAAGCTTGTGCTGGGAGATCTTCTTTTTGTTTCTTTTTGTTTGTATTTGTAATTTTAATCCTAATTTTTCCCAAGGAATCCATATTACCCAAAATATCAACTACATCACTTTTCATTTGATCTAAGTTTACATACCTCCTCTCTCTTAACATCATAGAAAAATCAGGGTCATAAGCAGTTGCATAAATGACTTTAGTTATTGCTTGAAGTAACACTAGGAATTCTATTATACAATTTGTTAAATCTTTTGTTAAACTCTAAGAAACATTCCCCTTTCTTTTTCTTTAGCACTGAAAATTCAATCAACTAATAATGATGGTCTCTCTTTTCTCCCCATTGATTCATAAAATTAGTTTACAAGACATCCCAAGTAGGAATTCAATTGGTAGGTAAGTTCCTAAAACCACTTCTCAACATCACCTTCTAAACTATGAACATCAATGTACATATATACATCCTCATATTCAATGGCTAAATTATTTGTATAATCTTGAAATGCAACAATATGATATTGTGTAGATGCTTCATTTTATTCATTAAATTTTTGAAGTATCTTTAAATAATTGTTTGGCATATCGTGTAATTTTTTTGCAGAAAAATTGTCCCATGCCTAGAATCTACCTAGGAATTTCCTCTAGGAGCTGGAGGTGGTGGATGATTACCTCCTCCTCCCCAACTACATTAGACATGCTATGCTTAAGGATTAAGTTTTAGATTTAAGAGAAATTTGATTTCAACAAGGAAATTTTGAATGAAAAAAAGGAGATGCTTTATTGCCACTTGATTGGGGGTTTTTAATGTTTCATATTTTAAAGGTGTATTTAATTCAAGCAGTTGTTCATGATATTCACTTTTATGAATTTAAGTNTTATTCATTGTAAACCAAAAAGATAATTTTTTTATTCTTGTTCACCATTAATATCTAAAACTATTTCAGTGGTCATTTCCCCAGAACAAAAATTAAGTCTTTGTTCCCTAGAAACAACACTAAATTGAATGTTATTCCTTAGGCTATTCTTTGAAAAATAAAAGTGTCAAAGGCATCCTATGGAAGAAAATATCCTCCCCACTTTAGGATAGTTGAAATATTTTAGTATCCAAAGGGAGTAACCCTCGAAGGTCTTGGTTTTAATATTTGAAAAAATCTCTAAATAAGTTGAATAACTTTGAGTATTTTCAAATGCAAGACTTGGAAATACTAATTGATGAAATTAAATAATTAAATATTAAAAAATAATCAATTCAGACATGCATTCACATTCACAAAGGGCACTATCTTCCTGTTTAACCAACTTCAAGGATAATAAAATAAAAAAGAGAGAAAAATTATTTATAAAAATAATATTTTTTCTAGGAAAGGTATACTTTATAGAATAGTGATTTACAAATAAGTGAGATGGAAATTATTCTTCAAATTACAGAAAAACAAAATTTTTCAAGAAAACTTCTATATTGTATTCATAATTTTCTCAATTTGAACATATTACTATAATAAATTATATGGTTATGAAATTTAATAAATAAATTATAAATTCACATATATAATTCCAACAATGTTGAGTTGCAAATATTAAAATCTTTGAATAATTACAAAGATAAGTCTTTTGAGAGAAAATATTAGAAACATTTATTATTTCAATGTTTGAATCCTTCTATGAAGAAATAAAACAAAATTACATATGTTGATCAAACAGGGAATGAATCCTCTGTGAAAACAAAAAAAAAACATGTAGGACTTGAAAATTTTCCAAAGTTAAAATGACAGAGTCGACTGCTGAAGCAATTTTTTTTTTGTTTTTTTGGTTTTTTTTCCAGTTCTGGAAACAGTACCAACTTATTTATATATTTCTACCTTTTATTATTTTTCTACCTATTAGAAAAGAGATGATCACGGAGTAATAAAGTAAAACAAATGCATAAATAAAACATAAAAGATACACAATAAAACAAAGACACATATATACGTAGTTCACCCGATGTGGGCTATGTCCATCAGAGAAATTATTAGTCCTTCCTTTATTATTATCCAACAAATGAAGGGATACAACCTATAACACTCTCGTTGTAACATCTTCTTCTTTCTCTCACAGTCTCCTCTCTCAGAATACAATATTCACTCTCTCATACATAGCTGCAATAAAATTCCTCATAAACGAGGGTTTCCTTCTAGGGAAAAAAAACCCTAACATAAATTATACCATCGGATCTACAACTTTATAATGAATGGTCTAGATTGACTACAAAATTACAATATTTTAGAAGAATTTTTTCACAAAAAATTATCTTCAGGGGCATTTCCCCCGAACCCCCGCCAATGGAGGCTCCATAAAGTGTCACCACCCCCCTTAGCTCTAGAGGGGGGGGGGGAATCCCCCCCTACACCCCCCATCAAGAAATGGCATCCAAACATGGCTAAAACAAGACCTATGAATCAGGAAGATAATCAGGCTCCAAAACCAGCAATCTCCACTTGGAGACTCATCACAACAACTCCACTATTGTTGTACCTGATGGACTATGATTCACCTTGGACTTGGAAAATTTCTCATATTCACCTTCATTCTTAAAGGCTAACTGAAACTGAGCATGAACTCAATTTCTCCCTGGTTACTAACTCTGTTAACATGTCTAAAAGATTCTGGATAGCATGTATCTTTTCCAACTTCAATTGTCCATCTTATAAGACAGATAGTATGAAATGGTACCTAAGTTGTATATGTTTAGTGTTAGAATGGAATGTTGAGTTATTTTCAACATGAATGGCACTCTGGCTATCACAGTACAACCTGTTGCTTTCCCAATTCCTTCATAAACCTATGTAACCAAATCATCTCTTTACTAGTCTCTGTAGTAGCAACATACTCTTCTTCTGTTCTTTAAAGTACAACCACCTTTTGCAGTTTCAGAATCCAACTTAATGTTGTTACATCTACAGTAAAAACATACCTTGTGGTGCTCCTCCAGTTATCATTATCACCTTCCATATATGAATCAACATATCCTTGTAAGAACAATGCATGAACCTCCAAAACATAATGCATAAGTAGAATTACCTCTCAAATACCTAAAAATCCATTTCACTGCCTCCCAATGTTATCTCACAACCCAATGCATGTGCAATATCTTCTCTTGTGCACACCATCACATACATCAAGATTCCAACTGTTGATGAATAAGGGACCCTGGACATGCATTCTATATGCTCTTGTGTCTTGGGACACATTTCCTTGGTTAATTTAAAATGGTTGGCCAAAGGTGTACTAACTGGTATTTCATTTTTCATTTTAAACCTCTCCAACACCTTCTCTATATTTTTACCCTCAGACAATGTCAATTTGTGATTTTTCATGTCTCTTGTTATTCTCATACCAAGCATTTTCTTTGCGGCACCAAAATCCTTCATTGCAAAAGAATTGGCTAATTTCATTTTGAGCACATTTATATACTGCATGTTAGACCCTACAACAAGTATGTGTTGGATTACTGAGAGGGGGGGTGAATCAGTAATAGAGAAATTTAATCCTTTTTCACCATAAAATGCAAGTGTTATATCAATGTAGCATTATCATCCAATAGTTGCAAAGTAAATAAACAATGAACAAATGAGCAATCACACACATACACAGTACACCAGTGTTTTACATGGAAACCCAAAGCAGGAGAAAACCACATAATGCTTTTTCTTATATGTCTTTAAGAATTACATTCATTGGAAGCACCAACTTCCTTTGTTTTCCAACTGCAACTGGAAGGAGGCTCCAACCCCCCAGTTTCTCAGGATAAAACCTAAAGGAAGCTCCAACTCCCCAATTCTCTGACTACAACCCCCTATGTTCTTCGGATACAATCGGAAGGTGGCTACAACCACCTATCCTTGCCCTGTCCAACCGCCCTGATGTGGAAGTCGAATGATGGAACCACTGTCACACTATCAATCTGAGATATACTGTTGTAAACCTGTACCAATCAACCTGTAATCAACCCGTAACAACCTGTACCAATAACTTGTGCCAACATGTACCATACATCAACCCGTACCTCAACTTGTACCATAAACAAATGCATCAACCATGCACCAAACCTGTACAAATAACCTGTCACAATAACATGTCCAAAAAACCTATAATCAACCTGTACCATAAACAAGTGCATCAACCATGCACCAAATTGTACCTCAACCTATACCATTAACGAGTGCATCAACCATGCACCAAATATGTGCCAATCATGCATCAAATACACATAAACTGTGAATCATCAATATGTACCAACATCATCGACTATAGACCTCATGTATGTGTAACTCATCAACTACTTGTCTCACCATGTACCCAACATGTACCTCAACCATATACCAAATACATATACCAATATAACCATCAAAATTTCTCTAGCAATACATCATGCTATCCATAACCAAATACCATAAACCCTTACATCAAACCATGTGCCATAACCTCACTTTTATGTAGCCTCAAGGATGTATCAATCATAAGCCAATCATATACCAATACCACTAACAAATGTCTCTCACAATGCACCACAAGATATGCCAATAAATCAAACTAAGTGCATTGACAATATACTTCAATAGATCTGCCTCAAAACCATTCTACAACAAGCCCTAAACTTCCAAGAGGGCATCCAACAGATTTACAAGGAAAACCCTCAACTAGATTCATAAGTTCAACACTACACATATGAAAACCATACCTTTTTCTTCTTGTAGCGTTTTGTTGCCGCGATTTTTATGCCGCACTTTTTCTGCCACACTTTTCCTGCCGTACTTTTCCTGCCTCAGTTTTTCTGTCGCACTTTTCTTGCCATGATTTTCTTGCTGCACTTTTTATGCCACACTTTTCTTGCCATGATTTTCCTGCCGCACTTTCCTTGTCGCGATTTTCTTGCCGCACTTTTCCTGCCGCACTTTTATATATCAATAATACTTGCCCAAATAACCTTTCACAAAATAGATATTCAATGATATTTAATAGGTTCAAGTGTGATTAAATGAGAGAGCCTTGCCTCTTATTTATACTTTCATGTAGCATCCCACTTTCCTTATTTTAGGGAGTTCTCCCTTAACTTTATTATTTAAATAATCTCTTTTGTATCCACTTTGACTTATAGTACACTCATCACTTCACTTTATTATTTAAATAATGTATTCTTTACAACCACTTTGACTACTTTGACCTTTGGGGGTTTCTAGATGAATCATGAGGGTTCTTCAACTTCACATGGCCATAACTCTCTAACCGTGAAGAGTTATGCGACGTTCCACATACCACTAGAAATGTCATGACATGTACTATCCATATAGAATAGTCTTACCTTCAAATATATTAAAACTCATACCATTATACATCAAACAAACTTGATTACATTACCCAAACCTTTGTGCTACCAGACTTTCTTCAAGGATTGAAATCAATGACAACCAACCCAAATAATCAACAATCCCCCCCTTTGGCAATGATGGAAACACTCTGATGCAATATTGAAGTCATATCACTCATGCTCCCCCTGTGATCATCGCTCCCCCTGGAACCATGCCTCTGTGCTCTTTCTCCAAGCATTTACCTTTGCATCTGATAAATCTCTCCCCCTTTGTCATCAATGGCAAAGGTATCTTTCCATCCAGGGTTTCTCCCCCTGACTGAGCTCTTCTTGAAACTGATCTCCCAACCTGAAATGTCCTCTTTATGGTGCTTCCTCATGTAAATATAAGACATATAATATAAGCATTCAAAATCATTCATTTTGGAGTAGAAATTACTCCGAGTCTTTGGCGAAGATACTCAAAGGATTCCCTTGGAAGAGGTTTTGTAAAGATGTCTGCCACTTGTTATTTTGTGCCAATATATTCAACTTTGATGTTCTTCTCTACAACCTGTTCCTGTAGAAAGTGATACTTTATTGGAATGTGCTTAGTCTTGGAGTGCATCACTGGGTTCTTTGAGATACTGATGGTGCTTGTATTATCATAATAGATTGGATTGGGCTCATCATACTCAACCTATATATCTGTTAAATTTTGTTTCATCCATAGAACCTGAGTACAACATCCTTCTACTGCAATATACTCTGCTTCAGATATAGATAAATATATTGATGATTGTTTATTTCTTAGCCAAGATACTAAATACTCACCCAAGTAGAACATTGCTCCACTGGTGCTTCGTCGATCATCAATGCAACCTGCCCAATCTGCATATGTGTAGGCAATAAGTGATAGATCCTTTCCTTTTGGATACCATAATCCAAACTCTTCTGTTCCTTTAAGATATATGAAAATCCTCTTCTCTACTAAGACATGTGATTCCTTTGGTGCTGCTTGAAATCGTGACACATGTCCAACTGCCTGCATTACATATGGTCTGGATGTTGTCACATATAGTAAGATACCAATAATTGACCTGTATTACTCTGGTCTGGATGCTGTCCGAACCTTTTTAGCCTTTCTCTGATATACTTAGTTTGAGAAATAAAAATTCCTTGGTTGGTTTGATGTATCTGAAGACCCAGAAAGAAGGACAGTTCTCTGAGTAATGACATTTCAAATTCATTCTTCATATCCTTTGCAAATTTATGGCTTAACCTGTCATCATTGCTTCCAAAATAATATCATCAACATAAAATTCAATTAATAAAATACTATCTTGAGTTACCTTGATGTAGAGGTTGTTGTCTGCACTTCCTTTTCTGAACACTGTCTGTTGTAAATATTTATCCAGTCTAGAGTACCTTGCTCTAGGAGCCTATTTTTGTTGGATATATTGTCATTGATGTCAACAATTGATGTGATGATCTGTTGTTAATGATGAATTACCATAGCTGAGATTGTCGTTGATGTCAACAAGTATATCGGTTTGCAGAAGATGTCAAACAGTGTGCAGAGATCGATAGTGCAAGCTCAGAGCAAGGAGCCATCGATAATCAATGGATGGTAGAGAGCGTTGGATAGGATAGGAACTAATAGCCGTGGGTCGTTAGATCAAGCATAGATGCAAGGAGGATAAGCGTTGAACTCATTCAAACTACAAAGATCAGGAGGAGGAGCGACGTGGACCGTTAGATCCAAAGCTAAAAAGGAGGAGCGACGTGGGTCATCGATCCGACGAGAGTGGAATATCAGATATCGGGAAATCAGAAATCGGAAGAAGGGATGTGCTCTAACCTTTGAAATACTGAAACGTGAAAATCGCTATTAGATCCAGACCATTGGATCGAGGAAAGTTTACGACCGTTGATCACCTTCGAGAGCCTCAATAGCCATCAGATTAAACCCAATTCTCGTCAGCCATCATATCATCTCAATGTGGAAGGATAGGATAAGTAAGGTAAAGAGGCTGTGAGTTCAAAGTGCCGAAACCCTGTCAGTCATTGGATCACCGAGGCCATGGACCGTTGATTTGTCATGAAGCATTTCAGAGTTTAACGAGTTTAGAGCGAGGAAACTCATATCAGGAGTTCGCGATATGCGAAATCGCGACGCACTCCTCTGGCTTGGACCCTGGTCATAACTGGTGGTCACATTGATGAAGGTTAAGGTAGGTGCTAGCAAGCGCTAAGCCCCTGTCGAGATTTTGGAGGTCGGGAGAATAGGGGAGACTCACACACAAACTCTCGATACGCGAAATTGTGAAAAGAGAAGTTTCGATGAAATGTGGACCGTTGAATCGTAGACAGATCTTAGGCCGTTGATCTAAGATACCCTTCAAATACTCTCCTGATCGTTAGATTAAGGAGATGAACATGTGTCACGTCGGGAAATCTAACTCGACGTCAGCAAGAAACTATGACAGAACACGTCAGTAAGGACACATGGCATTGTCAGAGAACGACAAGTGTCAAGCTGAAACAACATTTCCGGTATGTGAAAATCATGGCAGCCACTCGACCAGTGTCATGTCAACAAGTGACGTTAGCAAGTTACGTCACAATGAGAATTCTGAAATTACGACATCCATCCATCTCAATGCATGATTAAGTCATAGCCGTCAATCTACAACAGTGGAAGGATAGTGTAAGGATTAAATGCTAACCATTGATTTGGTTCAGAGATGTAATGTGAGTCGTCCGATTGTATCGACGATATCGTAATCAAGAGTTTCAAGGAAACACATAACAAGAGTTCACGATATGCGAAATCGCGAAATGCTCAAAAGTTTGGCCCGTGGTCAAATCCAGTGGTCACATGGAGAGAGAATAGAGGAAGGAGCTAGCCTAGCTAAGCTCCATTTCTGAGATCACGAGTTGGGTAAATCGAGGTGACTCATAGTCGATCACCCCAATATGCGAAATTACGACAGTCGTCCATCTCGTTAGGAGAATAAATCGTGGTCGTTGAATTGATAACCTCTCATGTGCTCATCTCACCTAACATGAGGTCATCGTCGTTGGTCATATTGGTAAAGAGATTTGAAAGGGAAGATTGTAATGCGTCACCTAAATTTCTAAGCATATGGTTCTATGCCATTGGTCATATGAAAATGGTTTGAAGGAAGTGCCCTCACGGAATCTGATCTCTGTGAATATAACTGAGATTAGGGATTGAGTATAAAGGATTAAATTCATCCATGACTATGATCAATTTATGACAAAAATGAACCGATATACAATCATGATTAAAAGAGAGTTAAATCATGAAAAACATGAATAATGAATAAAAATGAAAAATGATATTAATTAAAGTTTAGATTATCATTTTAAATGAAAAGGTACAATGGTTCAAATAAAGGGACATGATGTTTTAAATTTCACACCCGTTTGAAGATTATATAAATGAGAAAAAGTGGTGAGAAGAATGTGTCTCTGCAGTCTAGAATAAAAGATCAAAAGTTGAAGCAGATTCCAAGAAGACATCAGAGGAAAGAAAATGTGAATAACAGAGAGAAGATAAAATGCAGTTCAAAACAAAAGTTAAATAAGTTGAAGCAGATTCCAAGAAGATATCAGAGGAAATAAAATGTGAATTACAGAGTGAAGATGAAATGCAGTGATAAGTGTTTTATAGTATACCTCTGATCATAAAATATAGTTAATTCTATAATGGATCAATACTACTGGAGTTGAATAAATTCTAGTTCGATAGACTGGGTTCTATCAACAAGTTGGGACTTGTAGCAAGCTGGGTCTTGGCAGAGAGTTGGTGCTCTCCGAGGGGTTGGTGCTCCTTATTTCAGTTGGTGCTGAAACATTTAGTTGGTGCTAAAAGAAAATCCTCTCTCACATATATTCATATTACTATGTTCATATTTATTATACAAAAGCTTATACAAACATCTGGTGTCTTTGTGTTCATTGTAATTATGATGTGATTGTTCTTAATATGTTTTAAGTGGTAACTTGTGAAAAGAAATAGTTAAAATAGTTCACACACTAATTCACCCCCCCCCCTCGCTCTTAGTGTGGGTCATTCGTTCTTCAATTGGTATTAGAGCGAGGTTCCTTCAAAACACAGTTTAAACACTGGAAGGTAGATCCTGAAGAAATGGGTGGACATATGGTTCTCTCCGCAATTGAAGCTCCTTTATTCAATGGAACAAATTATTCCTCATGGAGAGAAAATATGAAATAGTTTCTGAAGTCAAAAGGATCTGAAGTTTGGAGTTCAGTAGTAATAAAGCCCTGGGACTTAACTACATCAAAGAATCTATCCAAAATTACAGTCCAAAGAAGAGCAAGGAAGAACAATGAAGTGGCATTGAAGATTCTTCTCAATGGATTATCAGATACAGTCAAGACAAGAATAGGACTATGCACATCTGCCAAGGACTTATGGCTAGAGTTAGAAAATATGTATCAAATAAAAAATAAAGACACAGAAGACATTCCTATCAAGGATGAAGATGAAGGCTCATCCATCAATAAAAGTACGGATTCTCCACAATATTTCGATTGCAATAGAGGTGATATTGAATCCTCCTCTGCAAGCAAAGAAGAAGACTCATATACAATAACAAAATGTTTTGTTAGCATTTCTCCCATGGAAGAAGAAGAAGAAAAAATATCAAAGGCCAAAGAAAAGGTTGATTGGAGTCTCTCTGAATACCTCTATCACCATAATGAATCAGACTATAGCTATCTTAATGACTACACTCAAGAATACCTTGAAAAGAGTCAAAATCATGTCTTGAAAATAAATCAAATTCTCAAGGACAGTGATAAGATAATATATGAGCAGGACAATCAGTTAGAAGAGAAAGAAGAGGAGATCGAGAAGCTGAAGAAAGAATTTAGTCAAGTAAAAGAAAAGGAGAAGGAAGATGATGAGCTTGGCAATCAGAAGCATATCCTGGAAATAAAAGAAAATCTCAAATACAATAAAGAAATCATATATGAGCAAAATATTCAGTTAGAAAACAAAGAAGATGAGATCAAAAGATTGAAAACAAAAGTTGTTGATCTAACAGAAGAAAATGAAGAGAAAATCAACAGATTGAAAAATGAAATCAGTTAAGCAAAAGAAGAAAAGAAGGAAGATGATGTCTCAAGAAAAAACATTGCAGATATAAAGGAACTAAGGGAAAACTATGTCAATCTTAAAATCCAACTTGAAGAATCCAAAAGGAGAGAAGAGGTAGTAAGGAATCAATTAGACAAAAAGGAAGAGTCTTGTCATGAGCTGGAAGCAAAAGTTGTGAATCTTAGAAAGAAGGTTGAGAATTCAGACACCCAAAACAAGTTCTTGAAGAACTCCATGACCCTGGATGAGATCTTGGATAGTCAGATATCACCATATGAAAAATCTGGCCTTGGATACAATAAGGAAGAGATCAATACTCCTAAAAAATCTGATGCAGGTCCTTCATTTGTAAAAGGTGAAAACAAGTATGACACAAGTCCTTCACTTGTAAAGGATGAAAACGGGCTTGACACAATTCCTTCATTTTCAAAAGATGAAGATAGGTCTGACAAAGCTCCTTCATATGCAAAAAGTGAGAGAAGGCATGACTCAGGTTCTTCACGTTCAAGAAATAAAAGAAACACTACAAAATTTAGAAGATCAGATCATGGAAGACATCCAGAAGCTATTCATAGACCTCAATGCAAGTTCAGAAGAGAGACACCTTCATGGATGAATCAAAGAAGGTATGAGAGTATCTTTAACGGTTATTGTTTTTCTTGTAATGTATATGGTCATAAAGCCTTGGATTGTAGGCACCATGGAAGAAAACAAGTAGGTAGGTTCAACAACAGTATAAGATGTTGGAACTACAATCATGTTGGACATATTGCTCCACATTGTTACACTATGAGATGCTATAGTTGTGGTGGATATGGTCACAAATATTATAACTGTTGGAGCTCAAGAAAACAGTCAATGAGAAATGCATCATACAATATGAAAACAAGAGTAAATAAGAAGACATGGAAAAGAAAATATGAAGTACCAAATAAGAAAGATGAGGAAAATATTGTTCCTGAATCTGATGAAGTTAATAATAGGAGTTTGGAGGATGAAACTTCTAATAAGGAAGATTCTCAAAATAAGGATAAAGAAGCTTCTAGTGCACATAATAATGACATTGAAGATGAATCTTCAATGCTAGAACAACAAGAAGAAGTTACCGATAAACCCATTGTGCAAAAAATCTTAAGGTCATTACTTATGAGATATGATGCAAAGATTTCTTCAATTAAAAATAGATCTGATCTAAATACACTCACAGTTGATCAACTCCATGGAATATTTACATCATATTAAATGAGAACAGGACATGATAAATCAGCAAAAGATGAAACAACTTTCAAATCATCTTAGACAAAGATAAATCAAGAGCAAAAACCTCAATCTAGACATCATGAAGAATCTGATGTGGAAGAAGCCAATTTCATTAGAAAACTTCAAAAAGGATCAGGGAAGTAAAAAGACAAGCTTCTTTTCAAATTTTTTAATTGTGGCAAAGTTGGTCATTTTGCATCCAAGTGTCCCTATCCCAAGGAGGATCTTGTAGATGGATGATATAAAAAAAATTGGTACCCTAGTTAGTTATCGATGAGAATTGATGGACAGAACCAAGGGTTGTTTGACTAAAGAGGAGCTACAATTGTGCAGTGTTCCAGTAGGACAACGACATCCATAGAAGCAACATTCTGATGTACAAAATGAGGTAAATGACATTCCGTAGAAATAACAGGAGGAGAAACCCTGTCAGAAAATGATACCCTTTTTAGAAATAAAGGGGGAGAACAATTAGTAAAAACTCAAGTGAAGTCTTGGTTAGAAAATAAGAAAGTAATTGGATTAGGTTTTGAAAAGACTCGATCACTACAAAAATTTGTATCAAGAAGACTACTCATATGAAACACAAAAAATCCCAATCAACTGAGATAAGAAGTTAGTAAATTAACAGGGATGAAACCTTGTCAGGAAGAGATACATTTTCAAAAACAAAGGGGGAGAGTAGTCAGAAGCAGAGAAAAAGCATATTGATAGGGGGAGTCATTCAGCTATGACATGCAAAACATATCTGTAGGAGGAGTTACCAGTGGTTAGAGAAGTACTTATACAGACAGATCATTGAAGAAGAAACCCTTTGCCATTGATGTCAAAGGGGGAGAGAAACTTCATAAAAGGAAAACTTCATAAGAGGAAAGCATCATCACAAGGGGATTTTTGTATATGAAGTTAGTGTGTTTCCCTCAATGACAAAGGGGGAGATTGTTGGATATATTGTCATTTATGTCAACAGTCGATGTGATGATCTTTTGTTAATGATGAATTACCATAGATGAGATTGTCATTGATGTCAACAAGTATATCGGTTTGAATAAGATGTTAAAAAGTGTGCATAGATCGATAGTGCAAGCTTAGAGCAAGGAGCCATCGGTAATCAATGGATGGTAGAGAGCGTTTGAGAGGACAGAAACTAAAATTCATGGATCGTTAGATCAAGCATAGCTGCAAGAAGGATAAGCATTGAACTCATTCAAACTCCAAATCTTAGGAGGAGGAGCGACGTGGACCATTAGATCCAAAGATAAAAGGAGGAGTGATGTGGGTCGTCGATCCGACGAGAGTGGAATATCGGATATCGGGAAATAAAGAGTCGAAAGAAGGGATGTGCTCTAACCTCTGAAATACTGAAACACAAAAATCATGATTAGATCCAGACCATTGGATCGAGGAAAGTTGGCGACCGTTGATTTTCTTCGAGAGCCTCAGCAGTCGTCGGATTAAACCTGATTCCCGTCAGCCGTCAGATCATCTCAATGTGGAAGGATAGGATAAGTAAGGTAAAGAGGCCGCGAGTTCAAAGTGCCGAAACTCCATCAGTCATTGGATCACTGAGGCCATGGACTGTTGATCTGTCATGAATCATTTCAGAGTTTCACGAGTTTTGAGCGAGGCAACTCATATCAGGAGTTCGCAATATGCAAAATCACGATGCACTCCTCTGGCTTGGCCCCTGGTCACAACTGGTGGTCACATTGATGAAGTTTAAGGTAGGTTCTAGCAAGCGCTAAGCCCTTGTCGGGATTTCAGAGGTCGGGGGAATAGGGGAGACTCACACACAAAGTCCTGATATGCAAAATCGCGAAAAGAGAATTTTTGATGAAATCTGGACCATTGAATCACATACAGATCTCATGTCGTCGATCTGAGATACCCTTTGGATACTCTCCTGACCGTTAGATCAAGGAGATGAACATGTGTCACATCGAGAGATCTAACTCGACATCAGCAAGAAACTATGATAGAACACGTGAGCAGTCTATGTCAGCAAGGACACATGGCACTGTCAGAGAACGACAAGTGTCAAGATGAAACGACATTTCAGGTACATGAAAATCATGACAGCCACTCGGCTAGTGCCATGTCAACAAGTGACGTCAGCAAGTTACGTCACAATGAGAATTCCGAAATTACGACAACCATCCATCTCAATTCATGATTAAGTCATAGTCGTCGATCTACAATAGTGGAAGGATAGTGTAAGGATTAAACGCTAACCATTGATCTGGTTTAGAGATGTAATGTGAGCCGTCTGATTGTATAGGTGATATCATAATCAGGAGTTTCGAGGAAACTCATAACAAGAGTTCGCGATATGCGAAATCGCGAAACGCTCAAATGTTTGGCCCGTGGTCAAAGCCAGCGGTCACATGGAGAGACAATAGAGGAATAAGCTAGCCTAGCTAAGCTCCATTTTGGAGATCACGAGTTGGGTAAATCGAGGTGACTCGCAGTCGATCACCCCAATAT
>JASDQU010101975.1:316598-326607 GCA_032191745.1 Picea mariana
ATTTTTTCAACTTGTTCTGCTTCTGAACCTTCTTTGATTACTTCAACATCAAGGATGGTATCTTTGAGAGATAAGTTTTATAATAGAGAAGATTATTTATCTTCATTGAGTCTATCAATAATTTGTACAAACTTATTATTTTGTTTTGAGAGTAACTTCACTTGACTTTTTAACTAATCTTTGTATTTCTCTAACTCAATTATTTCCTTTGTTTGAACATGTTAAGTGATTGGAAGATTTAGTAATCCTCTAAAGAGTTGAATCTCTTTATCCTTTTCTTTTACCAAAGAAAAAATTCTATATTTATCACTTGTATCATCTCCTAAAGCAATTAGATTTTTCTCTAAATCACTAATTCATATTTGATGAGCTCTATTTGTACTTCTCTTAATCTTCAATTGATTTTATAGTTTCTTCACCTAGACCTTCAACCTTCTTACATTAATTGTTTCTTATATCAAGCCTTTGGACACCATATTACATGTCTCCTTATGCCATTCAATCTTGTCTTTTGGTGGCATCTATTATGAATTATCCAGGTGGATCTCGGTGGCCATCCACCTTTTCCATCGAATCAACATTTTTGAGCCCGTGGTTTTGATAAACCATGATATTCACCCTTTTAATGGGGAATGCAATGTAATGCCATTTCCATTTGTTAATTATAGCCATCATATGTACATGCCTTCAATGTTAATGCACTAGATCCCATTAGAACTCTGCAAATAAGTGTGCTTGGGCTAGGGTAGTACTGGGATGGGTGACCTCCTGGGAAGCGTTAGTTTTTTACATGCCTATGGCATTTTGTAAACTTAGACCAATTTATCCCACATGCATCATGGGAATTATTATCCTCTCACTCTCTCATATATAATCAAGGTGAAGGAGGTCCTTTGAGCATGCAATGGTGTGTGATGTAATGCTTATTTGAGAATGAGTGTAGATGACATATCTTTCTCTTTAGAGATAATATACCACCATTCTAGCCAGTTTGTGTTATATAGTGTTTAATTATTTTTTTTCATTAATAGAATTGGGGTTTCACTGTATTATGTGTTCTCTGTTATAGTTTTGTTCGTATCTCATTTTGTTCTCAACACAATCTGGATCAGTGGTATCATAGGACTATGTTCCTTATCGTTTCTGAGTGCATGTCCCCAATGAGGTCATGGTATAGAGAGTTGGGTCTCAAGCTAGTTTCACTTGAGGACAACTACTCTCTCCAACCCAAGTGACCTCCCATGGTATAAGAGAAGAGAGATGATAGAGTAGGAGATCCTATAAAGAAGTTGCTCGAGGAATCCCTCGTGTGACAGAGGAACAAGATCATGATGGACAACTTCACTCAAATCCTTCGGTGACTATCGATGGCGGTTAGGAATCTTCGAAAATAAAACATTTTTGAGGTGTGACGCCCCTCAAGGTACAAGTTAATTTTGATATCCCCTTATTTGAAGGCCAGGTAGATGCATATGCTCTACAAAAATGGTTGAATATACTATAAGGTTATTACTATGTCGAAATTTTTTCTGATGGTGAAAAGATCACCTTCACACTCCTTAAATCCCTTCCCCATGTCAAAACTTGGTGGGAAGGTTATTAGGAGAGGCACACCGCGAATGAATCTACACTATTCAGGAGAAAACCCACTTGGGAAACCTTTTTGGATGTTATCAAGGAGGATTTATACCCTATTGGAAGTTATGATGACCAATATATGAGATGGATGACTTTGCATCAGGAAAGAGACCAGCCAGTGCCATAGTACACTAACAACTTCCATACCTTACGCTCAAAGTTGGGTATCTGAGACTCTGAGCAACACCTAGTTTTGAACTACCGCAGTGGCCTACACAAGTACATCCAAACAAAGATGGATTTCTTGTACATATCCTCACTGGGATATGATTATCGATATGTTGTCAAAATCTAGTAGAAATTCAAGTGACAAAGTAAGTAGGAGTTCAGGTTTGAAAATATGCCACAACAGAAGCATGGAAAAGAAAACCATAACTCATATAACGAAGGATAATGCAAGGAGATTCAATCTCAAGAAAATCAGTCCAAGCCACCAACTAAGAAGGGTGATGGGAAGTTGAAGAAGGACACTAGGAAGTGGTGCAATTTCCACAAAATCCCCTGGCACACACTGATGAATGTCACTCGAAAATGTCATTGGTGGTTGAGCTCAAAGAAAAAGAATCAGAATCTAAATTAGACTCTGATTTAGAGCACAATAAAGGGAAACGAATCATTAATGAAGAAACCATTGCTACAATCGTATCCACAACAATCCAACCATAAGAACTAGAGGAGCTTGAGGAGGGGGAGTGCCTCTTCCATTCACAGTTGTGGGTGAAGGGGACCCCACTACATTTCAATGTTGATAGTGGGATCCATAAGAACATGATCTCAGGAGAGGTCATCAAGAGTCTGAAGCTGTCAACAATGCCACACCCTCAACCATACATAATCATTTGGTTGATCCAGGGACGAGACATTCACGTAATCCAGTAGTGCTACCTGTCTTACAACATCAATCCCTTCAAAGATGAGGTAGTGTGTTATTTTTCCCCACTCAAATTTTGTGATGTTCTTTTAGGACAACCTTATATATGGAAGTGTCATGTTGTTTATCAGTCTCAGCCCCAAAATGTCATTGTTACTCTAGAAGGTCAGCTCTACAGGGTACCATAGGTAGTTCTAACTATTGCCATTTATTTATCTTAGAAAAATAGTGCCGCAAAGTAATCTCTCAGATCGCAAAGTTTTCTCTCTTCACAATCCAATCAAAAATTGAACAAAAGGTCATTGCAACGAGCACAACCTCGACCCAAGACCTTTCTATGTAGAAAAAGCAGGTCGATAAGATTGTAGAGGAGAACAAAGATATGTTTTCACCTACAAGGGTGCCTCTGCACTTCCAAGTCAATAATTCCATTGAATTGGTGCCCGGTTCTCCCTTACCCAATGGTCCAATCTATAGATTCTCCCTTCCAGAGAACAATAATCTTCCATATGTTCAACATAGCTCTATTGGCCACGACCCTTTTCAAGTGTGCTTGGGGTTCCAACCATTATCCCACATTGATATAACTCTTCATGTTGCTCTTCAGTGACATATTCGTCCCACACTCATACCAAGGTAGATCATGCAGCCAAATTTGTTGAACAAATCCAACCCTTCCAACAACAGGTTCATGACATCCTCCAACAGGCTAATGCTAAGTACAAGCAAGAAAACTACTTCAACAAGGAAAGAGGCTCACCAAGGTTCATATTCAAGAAAGTCTCCTGAGGGAAATTGATGCAATGGGGACCATTTATTCCTAAGGGGGAGGACTGATCTAGGTGGATCTCAATGGCCATATACCTTTTACACTAAATCAACGTTTTTGAGATTGTGTTTTTGATAAACCGTGATATTCACCCTTTTGATGGGGAATGTAATGTAATGTCATTTCCATTTGTTAATTATAGCCATCACATACACATTCCTACAACGTTAATGCACCAAATCCCATTAGAACTCCACAGTTAAGTGCACTTGGGCTAGATTAGTAATGGGATGGGTGACCTCCTGGGAAGTCTTAGTGTTTTACATGCCTATGGAATTTTGTAAACTTAGACCAATTTATCCCACATGCATCATGAGAATTATTCTCCTCTCACTCTCTCATATGTAATCAAGGTGAAGGAGGTCCTTTGAGCACGCAATGGAGTGTGATGTAATGCTTATTTGCAAATGAGTGTGGTCAACATCTGTTTCTCTTCAGAGATAAGCTACCACAATTCTAGCCAGTTTGTGTTCTACAATGTTTTTATATTTTTCATTAATAGAAGTTGGGTTTCGTCGTATTTCTTTGTTCTCTACTATAATTTTGTTTGTATCTCATTTCGTTCTCAACAAATATCAGATCACTAAATCAATAATCACTCTTGTAGTTTCATATTCATGATACTTGAGATCCTTTTCAGGCTTATCTTCTTTAAGCTGCAAAATTTCCACATGTAAAGTACCTTTTTCATAATAAATTGATGATAATAACCTGAGTGGTGCAGGTCCTTCATGGCTGATTTGAGAAAATAGACTTTGTTTGGTTTCTTGGTCACCTTCCTATTTAAATTTGTCTCTATAAATATATCAGCTTTTTCTTATGAGATTGAGACTTCTTTTTAAACTTCTCCTCCTAAAATCACTCTACTTGCCATTTTGTGTGCAGGGTCACTGGATGATGCAACTCGAGTTATTGGAACTATTAACTTTTCAATGAGGGATTTCCTCATATGATTCATTTTGTTGGATTCTTCTTTAGATTTGGAATTTGAATCTAATCTTATCTTTTTTTTCAAAGGTTCTGGCACTTCTTCCTCCATTGGATCATCCTTTTCCGATATCCTTCTCTGTAGTTCCAAATCAGTTGGAGTCTCATTAAAAATTCCATTCCTTTATTTGGTTGATGAAATTCAACTATAATGACCGAGGTTGATCCAAGGTTTCCTTTGATAATCTCTTTCTTCACACTTTCATTTTGTGCTAAAAGTTGACTCTATCCTTGCAAGCTTCTTGAACTTCAATCCATGATTCTTTGTTTGTTATTCTCTTTGTTTATGCATATGTATGATGAATATATGGTACATAGCGAGATGAATTTCTCATGTTAGAAATAAAATGGCGTGGATCATATTTCCAAAACTTATCCTCTTCAAAATGAAAATATTTTGTCATTTTTTCAACTATATCAAATGCTACTCTAGTTTTTACTATGAAATAAAAAACCTATGCTAGCAACATTAAACAAGATTTTTTATTTCTCGACATAAAGTGGATATAATTTGAGTTTATAATGTGTCTGATATATTATAAAGTAAAAACCCCAGGAGTGATAAAAATTAGAAGTTTGTAAGGTTTCAACTCTGAGCCATAAATTCTTAAAATTGTTTACTCTTAAAAAATGTACCAATCTCCATATTTCAATTTTGGACTAAACTAAAGAAAGCCTCTACATGCAAGAAACATTATAGGAGGATGCTCATTGTGTATTAAGGTATAGGCCATGGTCATAAATTTATTTATAAATGTTTTGAACCCATCCTTTCGGAAACAATCCCTCACTACCTGAGTCTGTTTAAAAACTAACTGTAACTTTTTCTGTTGATCAACCGTCTTTAATGGAAAATTAAAATGGGTTGACTAGTGATATAAAATAAGGTATATCAGATATGATTGATATATGAAACATTTCAATGATTGAAATTGAATTGATTGTTCATGAATGTTTGTCAAATAAAAACTTGGCAAGAATAAAATTATCAGACTAAGTAATTTTAAGGATAAACCCTAAAAAACTTTCATCCATTAAAAAATCACTATAATAACCCATAATTAAACATATCATTTCTATAATTTCCCTGATTGAATCTTTGAACAAAGAAAAACTTAATTGAAACTTTAATTGTGGCAGACTTGATCTTATTGATAGCAGTTTTAGTCAAAGTTGTGCTTTTGTTCTAATGGAAATGAGCTAAAGTAGCTTTGCAGCTCATCTTCATCCAACCTTTCTTGATTATCATGTAGAAATAGTAGTTTAGATATGGAAAATTATGAAACAAGGAATAAGATGTGTCGGTTGTCTTTGGACTTCACAACCCTCTAAATTGGGTCATATGATTGAACACACATGTGAATGAATTTAAGAAAATGGAATTTTTTTGAAACTATAATATGTGTCAATCCACATTCCCAAGCACAAATGTCGTCAATATTATCAGTGAATCTTAAAAATGCTAAATTTCAAATTTATCCAACAGTTTTTTTGGAAAGGTGGGTTTTAAAAATATCTTGGTCTTTATCTACGAAGTGTCTATAGTTTGGATTTATTGAATCTTGAAAATGCTAAATTTCAAATTTATCCAACAGTTTTCTTGAAAAGGTGGGGTTTAAAAATATCTTGGTCTTTATCTACAAAGTGTCTATAGTTTGGATTTATTGTTTTAGGTTATGGGTGAGTTAATGTATTTTTGCTTGAGCCATATTTCAAAACAAATATGTCTTTAGCAAAATCTCTATAGATATTTTTAAGGAAATACCTTGCTTCGATGTTTTAAAGTAAAATGTCATTAAGGAGAAATATTTTTTTGGAAATACCCATAACAACGCCAGAACTACTCTTCTTTGAAAACCCATTAAATCCCGGTTCTGGTTTAGCTCAAACTCTCTGTGTTTTAATGTTAGATATGCGAGATGTGACTGAAAGTTGGTGGTTTCATTATCTCTCTCTTTTTTATGAAAACATGTTCATTTATTTCCCTTGATCTAATTTCCACTTCTCAATGTGTAATTGGTTTATTAATGTCTATGCGCTGGCATAATAAATTTTTCTAACTACCCAAATTGATATAGGGCGGAAAGTGTTTAAAGAAAAAAACCATAAATGCGAGACTTGAAAAATGAGTTTGAAACAAATATTTAAAGTCCTATAACCAATAATAATAGAACATGTGGAGGGGGAGCAATTTTCTGTTACAAAATGTTGATATCAAATTAAATTTCCTCCTACTCAAAGTCTCGTAAATAAATGCAGTCGTCTATCGTCGTCATTCGATCAAGTCCATGATCTATTTGTTTTTTATTGTTTTAAATATATTTTTAACGAGTGCTACGATTTTATGTGCATAATGTAGATAGTTGGCAGTTTGTGATTGGTTCTTAGGATGAATTTTTACGTTTTTCTTTCCTCGGTTGATTTTTAACTTATTTTTTCAAAAATTTATGGAAAATCCTCATGAAATGAGTATTAAAATATTATAGTCACAACAATCTCAGATGATGATTTTTCGATGATGTGGTCATCTTGATTATGTTAAGTATGTGTGTAGGAGCTAGTCACGAGGGATAGTTCGCATGGAAAGATGTGCACGCACTCTTCCAGTTTGGGGAGAGGTCACGAGTTCAAGTCTGGCTACGAGTCTCTCGGGCTGCTGCTTTCCACTCCCATATCATCTACTATGTGGGGAAGTATTGGGGTGGGTTTCCAACGGGTTAATTTCCATTGGGGAAAAAAAAAAAGTATGTGTGTAGGAGCTGACATATTACTATTGTTTTGTATGATATGATTTTTAAAACTCTAGAGCATTGTGTAGGAGATTCTTTATGTTTAAAAGGCTTTTTGAATCTCATTGTATTCATCTTCTTGTAAATGCACATAACTGTCACATCTCTTTTTAAAGATAAGCTACCATCATTCTAGAGAGTTCATTTCATTTTGTATTTTCTTTTACACTCTCTTCATATTTCATTCTTTAATAGAAATTGAATATTACTATATATTTGTATTTATGTCTTATTTCTATGTTTCATTTCGTTCCCTCATAAATCTAAACCTTATTCACACCATCATTATTCACAACCTTCTCTATATGATGCATATACCCCTCTCTTACTTAACATTTAAATCACTACTACAATAAATATAAATGATCCTTCTATCAACATCGTACTCCCTTTATCTAAATCACCACTACATTAAATATAAACGATCCTTCTTTTCAACACGGTACACCTTACCTTGTTTTGTGTGTTAATTGCATTGTTGATAACACACATTGGCTTGTACTAGCCAATCTTTGTCACCATTAAACTAAGTATATGTGACATAGAGAAAAAAATAAAAGTATTTATTAATCCACAAGAAAAACTACAACTCACCTTTGGCAAATAAACATTTTTATAATTGGTTGATTGTTCACTTGAGATGAAATTCATAAAGATCAAAGAATCGACATATTTGGTCAATCTTAGGAAAGGATAAAAAAACACTATTATCATTTACTGCCAAAAACACTCTTGCCGGTAAAATTACAAGAGGACTAATTTGAGAGGGTGAAGAAACAAAACTTTCCTAAAATCTCAAGGAAAATGGAGGTAAAAGCTGAATATTGCTTGGCATTTTTTTATTATCTTATCTATTTACCATGCTATCTTGAATCATTTTTATGATGGCTTGTGTGCAATCCATCTTTGAAGTTTGAACTCTTCAACGTGGAGCACATATTCTCTTCCAGAAATTTCTATCTGGCATGTAAAACATTGTAATGTTCAAGAGTCGTCTACAAGAGTAGACATGTGTAGAAAACATCTCTACCAATGCATGTTTACGATATTACAAAAGAACGGCCTACACACAAATTTGACTATGGAAGTCAAACCATTAGAATCAACAGCTTGGAGGTAAAAATGTTCAACCCAATGACCTAAGATATAAAATCATCCACCTCTCTTTTTTGTTTTTAATGTTTTTAACAAAATTATGAGAATATTGAAAGAAAGGGAGAAACTTGTTTGAAATTAAATTGTTTTACCACTACAATTATGAGAATATTGGAAGAAAGGGAATAAGCTTATTTGGAATCAAATTGTTTTATCACTACAACTTACAATTTGTAGATTCATCATAAGTACTCAACATACTCAACATCCTTTTACATTGGAATGCAACGTTATGGTCAATGTAAACAGTTTACAACTTGTAGATTCATCATAAGTATTTAACAATCTTCTACATTGGAATGCAATGTAATGGTCAATGTAATCAATTTAGGGAATGTAATTTATGAGTTGAAAGTAGAAAGTACGTCTTTCATATAACAAAAACAATATATATCTTAGATGGAAACTACACCAATAACAATTTACAAGTCTTATTGATTTGTAAAAAAAAGTGAAAGTGTATTATTGAGATACATAAATAAGGTAACTATAAGAAGAATGTGGGAGTTTCTTAGTAGCATTTCTTGAATTTTTTTGTCTTGTTATTATGTGTCTAATTTTTTTAATGCCAACTATTAGATTTAAAATTTAAAATTGTTTTAGCTATCACATGTTAGCAAAACCATTTGTCATATGGTATTATAACAAAACTTGCAATATGACAATAGAGCAATCTCCCGCTACTATATTGTAATGGTTGTAGGTTATGATAAATTTTCCTTCACCATAAATATGTTGTCAAACATATATACATATGTTCCAAGATTCCAATAATGAAATCACTAGGTTAATATAAATTTAGTTTCACCATATATATGGTGTAAAACTTATATTATGGTCTTGTGTAACTCCCTTTCTTGTATGAACTTACAATTTATATTTAGGACTTTGGGTTAATTTTTGCAATTTATATTTAGGACTTCTGGGTTAATTTTTGCATTATTTTGATAGACATATGTTGATATGTGAATTCGATTGGTATGCATTATTTCTCTATAATGTTTTGGACATATTATTAGTTTTATTTGGATGTGGGTATATTATTACTGGTAACGATGTAATGAATGTTGTATGGAATATTATGCCTTGGGATTAAATGATGTGCTATGATCAATTTTGGATGGTTTATATTGTGAATAGTGATTTGTTTGTTTTTCTTTTATTTAAGCTTTGATCATGGATAATTGTACTTGTGTTATGACCCGATAAACCTATGCAAGGGAGCAAGGCACTTTTTAAAAAGATGACATGTGGAAGGGAATGTATGATTGAACTAATGCATTAATTACTTGTATGTGAGTGATTGTGTATGTACATGTTGCAGTGTGAGGCCTTGCCAACTAGACAACATATGGTTGTGGACTCACAATCATGTCTCGACCAATCTTAACAAAGACATGGAGTCTTTAACGATGGAATATAAACATGGTACCTATGTCGCGGAGACAAAGACTCAGAGTCCATATTGTTTGGTACCTATGTTGTGGAGACAAGGACGTGAAGTCTATATTGTTTGATTAAGAGCATGAGTATGCATAGTAAGGGTGTAAAATCCTTATTCCCCAACAATTAGCCTCCAAATTCCAAGTGAAGCAAGGTGGGTATAGTGAAACCTGGGTGGATTAAGAGTGGTTAATTACCATTTAGAAAGGGCATTGTGATATAGTTTCATTTAATAAGACATATATTTATATAAATATAGATAAGTAACAAATGTGTTAAAATACTTACATATCAAAT
>JASDQU010101975.1:338101-349405 GCA_032191745.1 Picea mariana
GACCCCACAATGCCTCTCAACAACCATTGTACTCGCTATAACATCCATCTGGCTACTCTGGTCATCATAAACCTCTGCATTGTGATGATGTCCCAAAGTGGGGACATTACAGATTGTAGAGAGGTATGAGTGAGAGGTTTTTTATTATGCACATGTTTTTCATTTTGGGGATCAGGAGTTTCTTCTTTCAGAGATCCCATTGATGTCTCAAGTCATGATCACTAATGAGACAGTTCAGCATATAGCTTGTGGACCAGCCAACAGGAAAGTACATGCATCCAAGGATTGTGGTTGTGGGAACATGTATATTACAAATGAGGACACATCCATTTGGGATTTAGGTTCAGTTAACACTAGTGTAGTGTTTGATACAATGACACATACAAGATACATAATGATATGCAGTGGTATACAACGATCTAAAGTGGTGTGCAATGGTATGCAATGTTATGCAGAGGGGGACAATGATACACAGTGGGAGACAATGGAGTTCATGGGATAGTCATTCTCAGGCGTGATAGAGCATGGATGGTCTAGAGGAGGATGATCCACTCTTTTGCAGTAGTATGGGGACCCTGGAGGATATATTATCAACTACTATAGTGTTTGTGATTATGGAGGGAGTATGGTTGACTATCTGTCTGAGGTGACACCTTTGGAGGCTTGAAATGGCATGGGAGTAGCGTGGAGTTTGGGTGACTATTCATATATTCCATTACAACATAGGGATGAGTTCCATGGAGTAGTACAATCTTCAAGGATTGATATTCGATTGGAATATCAGTAAGGTAGGGTCAGTGAGCAGGATAGTCACATGACTATTCTTAGGTATCTTTATGAGTTTTTGGTCATGCCCTTGGGATTGATCAATGCACCTACCACTTACTAGATTTTCCTGTAGTTGTAAAGGTTTATGTTTTTGTTCCTTGATGCTCTCAGTATATACAACAAGACATGGGAGGATCCCTTGAGATAGTTGTATGAGACACAGGGAATTATAGACACAACAAGGAGTTATTATTTAGGGCATGTGGTCAGTGCATAGGATGACATGGATAAATTTAGCGATGACACGATCTACTACAGGGGTGACAAATATTTAGTCCCTGAGGCCACACTTAGGGAGATGATCATGAGGGAGATGCATGATACACCTTCGGTAGGAATTTAAGGGGACTTTTATGAGCATGAGGTACCAAAAATGGCAAAGCTACTTTACAGGAAGGCATCTAGACTCCAGGTGTTGTTATAGTACATTATCAGGAGTAAGGATAGCATTTTTCTCTATGTGATTTGGCAGGAGCATGACATATTAGCATGCATGGAGTTGATTCCTAGTATCTGTTTTCCATTAGTTGATTGCATACATGGATAAAAGATGAGGCTTGATTGAATTCCAATATTTATCAATGTAGCATAACAACAGTCAATGGTCCTTGGGAATGGTGGAAATCCAATTTGGTGGTGGGATCTAGGAACATTTGATTGATAGATTGCTTCAAATGATGATGTTCAATAGAGTTGTGACAGTGATTGGTATTCTTTATTTTTGGGTTTTTAGTAGAGAGGAAGTTGAGACTTACTCTATATGGAAGGATAGAATTTATTTTTTGATGCCCAGGATTGAGACTGATAGTGGATTTTCATACTTAGACTTCATTGAGACACCTTTGCAGGGGATTATTTCGAATAGTGGTTTCATTCCCTTTATGGATTTCAGCTTGGGGTTCCAAGAGAGGAGGATGAAACGACATCACGGTGGTTACTTTCTAGGATTTGTTTGGGACCCTGGGATTTCATGGGTTGAAAGTTGGGAAGCTGGTACAGATGGGAGAGTCAGCCATTACTTTCAGGAGCTTACACATATGTATCATTGTATTGGTGTCTCAAGTGGGATACTCTGTGAGGGGTGGACAAAGTATTTACAATATCTATTTTCTCTATTGATCGATGGTCTTTATGAGGACTCTTGTGTATGTACATTACAGGACAATATTGTGGGGGGAAGGTACTCCACGTCTTTCATATTGGTTTGGGATCCAGGGATCACTCTCAGCTTCATTTTGTTTCATCTTGTTGATCATAGGGTTGTGATGGTATTGCTTGAGGACAAGAAATATTTGGGAAGGGAGGACTATAATGTCCCCATTTTTGGATCCCTTTGCCTTGCAGTCAGAGGCAACCTTATGAGTTTATCTCATCCTGACCAAAGAAGTAAAATGAGGATAACAATGAGCTTAGAAAATTTGGATTTATATGGGGCCTAAGATATACCATTCATGATCTTTCATCATCAGGATCATTTCTGCACAGTTCGCGCTTGGTTCTATGGCATTTCGAAGATTTCTATAATTTTGGGTTATTATTGAGCATATTTTAATTAATTACACTAAAGGTATTATTTGGAGATTGTTTCATGGAGAAAAACCTTAGATTAATATCTTGTTGGAATCGGGGTGAACATATCTACAACATAGGATGATGAAATGTGACTTTCAGTGCCTAGAAGATATCAAGGAGAATTAATCACTTTTTGGAGTAAAAAGCTTCATTAAATTAATAAAGTGGTTTTATGGGAAACATTAAATATGAATAAAAAATCACTTGAGGGGAAAAAGGTGAAAAGGGGTATAAAATAGAGATAGTGGCTCATATTCTCTCATTATGTTGATGATCATTTTCACTTACATATTTGAGCTTTGGCAGCTTGAGCGTTTTGAGGGTTTTGACTAGAAAAACCCTAGATATCATAACATATGTGAAACATCCCTCCTTTCCTGATCCAATATTGGCCAAGGTGGTGAAATATCTGACCCTCACCATTATATTCCAATTCATATTCTTTTCTTACATTATTTTTGGAGAGGGGCACAACCGTTGGAGGATTTCTATAGAAAAGGGTGCATTGTCCAATCAAGGAGGATTTGATTTGGCTTCTAGAAGTAAGATATTTAAGATATATTAGTTGGCATGTGTTTGGAAGTCTACGGGGGTTTCTTCATCAGATCTAGGACTATTTTTTGCAAGAGGGTGCACTTGGGGTAGAGATATATATTGATTGGAGGTATTAACATCATCCTATATCAACCCATATTGTATTCTGAAGTGCATGTATTTTAAAATAAGGTTTCCCCCTTGAAGTGGATTGTTATTGATTGATTTGTATCATTTTTAAGGAGTTGGATTATAACATTTGGTATCATAGCTCATTGATCCTAGGGTTTTTCTTCTCCAAGAAAGTCATCTTAGAATTTTTGATATAACTTTTTATCTGGGACAATTTAGATAGTGAAACTTGGAGGTTATTCATAGGACATTTCAAGGTATATGTGGTAAAAATTTCAACTTTTGGGTCATCATAATTTTGGAGATAAACCCTGTGGAATATAGTGTATCTGACTAGTCCTAGTAACTAGTGTCAAATAGGTGTTTTGGGTAAAATAGTCATATCTTCTTCAGAGAGGCTCCAAATTCAATGAGACTAGTTTCATTGGAAAGAGGATAGTCTTTAGTATTCTTAGTACAAGTTTTAGAATTATATATCAAATAGTGTGAGTGGAGCACATTGTACAAGTTCTCTCTCCTAGAAAGGATAAAAATCAGCAAGGTGTGAGGAAGTTACCCTAAATTTCTCTTGGCACATCCATTTTTTTTCAAGCCTATGGCATTGCAGAGAGGACACATCATAGTACTAAAGGACAAAATTTCAGACTTAGAGGGGCCAAAATCTTAGAGATACATCAGAAGGAAGGTCATCCAAGAGGACATACTCCAAATTAAGGGTTTGAAAGGTACATGACTTACAATTGGCATAACTTTTTATTTGAAGAGTTGTTTCTGGTGATTCATTTTTTTTTATAAAGATATAATAGAGGAGTATTATTATTATTCTATATGGGTCCCAAAAATATGTCAACACCAATTAAACCTCTAGAATCCTCGTCTGTGACTCGAGAAGAAAATGTGGACATACATAATAGGTTGTCTAAAAGTGAGGAGCAACTTAAGGATTTGAGTGACAAGTTTAATAATTGGGTAAAATAACAAAGAAAAATTCAATAAATGGAAAGGAAGATGGATGATATTGAAAATAAGATGGAAGAAAAAAATAATGTCATTAAAGAAGAAATACAAAATTCCATTTCTTCCAGGATCTTTCAAGCTCTAGATGAGAGATTCCCTAAAGGAGATATCAAAATGAAAGAGACTCATGAAAACAAAGGTAGCATTCATGTTGAACAAACTGCCAACAATAATCCATTTTTAACTAGTGAATCTAACTCTAATAATGGATTTAATTATGGTGGGGGTCCTAAATTCAACTTTCCCAAAATTGAATTAAAGAAGTTTAACGATACATAGGTCTTTACCTGGGTGAACCAAATAGAGAAATATTTTGAGGTACATAATTTTATGAATGATAAGAAAATGATTCACATAGCAACCTTGAACTTTGAGATAAGACTGTATCAATGGTATCAATTGATAGTGAAAAGGCACCCCCCTTTATATCATTACACTTGGGGTTTATTTACAAGAGACTTGGAAGCACAATATGGAAAAGTTTGGGAACTACTTTAGTCAATTAACAAGAACCAAAAACTTAGGTGATATTGAAAACTATAATTTAGAATTCCAGGTATTGGCCACAAGGGTGGATAACATAAGTAATGAACACTTTTTGGAAGCTTTCATGGGNTGAATCAGTAATAGAGAAATGTAATCTTTTTTAGCCACAAAATGCAAGTGTTATATCAATGTAGCATTATCATCCAATAGTTCTAGAGTAAATAAACAATCAACAAATGAGCAATCATACAAATACATAGTATGCCAGTGTTTTTACATGGAAACCCAAAGCGGTAGAAAACCAAAAAATTGTTTTTATTATATGTCTTTAATAATTACATTCATTGGAAGCACCAACTTCCTTTGTTTTCCAGATCCAACTGAAAGGAGGCTCCAACCCCAATTCTTTGGATACAACTTTAAGGAGGATACAACCGCCTATGTTCTCTGGCTACAATCGGAAATTGGTTGCAACCACTTGTCCTTGCCTCATCCAACCGCCATGAAATATAAGTAGAATGATGGAACCACCGTCACACTATCACTGTGAGATATACTGTTTTAAACCTGTACCAATCAACCTGCACCTAATAACATGTAACAACCTGTACCAATCACCTGTTCCAATATGTACCATACATCAACTTGTACCTCAACCTGTACCATAAACATATGCATCAACCATGCACCAAACCTATACAAATAACCTATCACAATAACATGCCAAAACAACCTATCTCATCAATCTTATCAACCAAATCAGGTCTACTCACCAAGATCAATAACCAAGACAAATATCAACCATATGCACAATATCACCATGATGTACATCAACCAATCATAACACAACAACTCATAATCATCACCAAGATCAATATGTTCTTCTAACACTATACCAAGACAAGTATGCTACATTATCCATAAACTATGTGTCAACAATACTACTAACAAGTGCCTCCAACTATGTACCAAGTATGTACCAATCATGCATCAACTACTCATTAACTATGACTCATCAATATGTACCAACATCATCAACTATACACCTCATGTATGTGCCAACTCATCAACTACTTGTCTCAACCATGTACCCAACATGTACCTCAACCAAAAGCCCTCATCAATTTAATCATCCAAATATGATTTGTAACTCTGTAATAGACCTGGTCTATATGATCACATACCTACAAACCTTCCTTAACTTTAACAGCAAGAGACTATCATTTTCATCAAACTTTACTTTAGTCTCACATGACTAATTTTGGATTAGTCAACAACCCTAACTTGAAATAATCATAACTATGTACCTATAATGAATAAAGATCTGAAAATAGTACACACTGTTCTTCGGTGTCTTTTATGCAATTCCTCCAAGTTTCACTACTTGGAACCTCTTAGAAAAAGGATTTATAGCAAAAATGACATACCTTGTTGAATTATGGCTTATTCTAGAGAGGGAACTTGTAGAGCATGCCACACAGAATATTTTTTGTATGGATTTGAAAATGGTACACAAAATACTACAGAATGTACTCTAACCAATTACATTTGGTCTTACTAAATTTTGATATGTTATGAAGAAGTTATGACATTTTTACCCAAAACACTTGTTTTAGACTAGTTTCAGGACTAGCCACAAACCCTATTTTCCACGGAGTGTAACTCTAAAAATACAACGACCCACAAGGTGAAATTTTTATCACAACTACTTGGATATGTTTCCTCAACATCCTCCCACTTTTCCAGTATGAATCATTCTAGAAAAAAAATTATTGCAAAATTGGTGAGATGACCTATAAATAACATACCTTAGAAAGAATCATCAAAAGAATTTATCCTCCCTTGAATTTCAACCTTATTTACTTAGATATCCTTAGATATCCTTTGAAAAAATTATTGCGAAAATGGTGAGATGACCTGTAAATAACATACCTTAGAAAGAATCATCAAAAGAATTTATCCTCCCTTGAATTTCAACCTTCTTTACTTAGACATCCTTAGATATCCTTTGGTTACCTCAGTCACTTGTAGATATTCAATATTCTCAAGTGTATTTGAATGAGAGACGCCTCTTATTATACTTTCATGTAGCTTCCTCAAGGGGTTACCTTCTAATCATTTTAACCCACTTTCCTTATTTTAGGGCTAACCCTCTTCTAACCACCTGTCCACTTAACTTAACCACTTTCCACAATTAGTAAGTTCTCCATTAACTTTATTATTTAAATAATTTCTTTTGCATCCACTTTGACTTATAGTACACTCATCACTTCACTTTATTATTTAAATAATTTCTTCTTTGCAACCACTTTGACTACTTTGACCATTTGGGGCTTCTAGATGACTCATGAGGGTTCTCCAACTTCACATTGCCATAACTCTCTAACCATGAGAAGTTATGTGACGTTCCACATACCACTAGAAATGGCATGACATGTACTATCCATATAGAATAGTCTTTCCTACAAATATATCAAAACTCATACCATTAGCCATCAAACAAACTTGGGTCCAGTACCCAAACCTTTGTGCTACCGGAATTTTCTACCGGACTTGGGTTGACATCAATGACAACCAACCCAATTAATTAAAAACAATAAAAATGAGATTTTCTTAAGACAACCTACAAATATTGTGGAAGCTATGAAAAATGTTCATCATATTCATGCCAAAAATAAGGCTACACACAATTCGCATTGAAAGCATAGATCATTTTGGGGGTCATAAGACAACCATTCCTCAACCAAAAAGGTTGACACCTCAACAAATGGATGAAATAAGAGAAAAATGATTATGTTTCAATTGTGACAACAAGTACAGTAAAGGGCATAAATGTGGTGAGAATAAATGATTCTACATAGATTGTGAAAAGGAAGAAGATAACGTACCTAAACCAACAAGGTTGACACCTCAACAAATGGATGAAAGAATATCAAAAGGAATATGTTTCAATTGTGAAAACAAGTACACCAAGGGACATAAATGTGGTGAGAAGAAATTATTGTGCATAGACTGTGAAGAGGAAGAAGATCAAGAATTGGAACTTCCACAAGATCTAGATCTAGAAGAGACTACAACAATATATGTTCATGCATTGGCCAACATCGTTACTCCACAAACCCTCAATATACAAGGATACATAAAAAATAAAAAGGTATCAATATTTATTGATTTTGGTAGTACCCATAATTTCATCTATCATAAATCAAAAAAATATCTCAATTGCTTTGTATATCCCACACCAGAGTTTCAAGTAATGATTGCAGATGGAGGTACCATAAATTGTTCAAGGAAATGACATAGTATTAAGCTCAACATGGGGGAGCATTTTTTGAATAGACCCATGATTTCCATCCAAATGGGGGGTGTTTATGTTGTATTAAGGGTCCAATGGTTGCAATCACTGAGAATAGTTACCTCTTATTTTCAAGATATTTTCATGAGATTTTCCTCAAATGGTAAGGAAATCGAGCTTAGAGGTATCCAAGGGAAACATATAAAGTTATAATCTCTAATAGCATGGAAAAATTACTCAAAAAGGGACACCAAGGTGTATTTTCACAATTGTGCTCTCTTGATGTTCAAACATATATAGCCCCTACTCCATCAGATCTCCAAATAATTATCAACAATCATTCCAAGGTATTGAACTAATCAAGATCATGGCCATACTATTCATTTGAAACCAAGAAGTGTACCACCTAAAATTAGGCCTTAAAATTATCCATATGCACATAAGAGTGATATTTAGTGCATGATCCATGAAATGTTAGAGGATGGCATCATTCAACATAGCCAAAGTTATTTCTATTCATCAGTGGTGCTAGTTACAAAAAATGATGGTTCATGGTGTATGTGTCCATATTATAAAAAAATCAATGAAATGACCATCAAAGATAACTTTCCTATCCCTTTCATTGATGAATTATTAGATGAATTGTATGGAGAAAAATTGTTTACTAAGTTGGATCTTTGTTCAGGATAGCATCAAATCATAATGAGGCAGGAAGACATTCCTAAAACAACTTTTAGAACAAATGAAGGTCATTATGAGTTTTTGGTTATTCCATTTTGACTTACTAATGCACCTTCAACATTTCAAATCTTGATGAATTATATTTTCAATCCCTTCCTTATAAAATTTGTGTTAGTATTTTTTTATGACATACTAATCTACAAGAAAACTTGGGAAGAGCATGTACAACATGTTGATAGAGTATTACAACTATTGGAAGAGCAACAACTTTACACAAATCCTTTCGAGTGTTCCTTTGGGGTTCAAGATTTGGGTAATATTGTATCTCATGAAGGTGTAAAATTGGAACCTAACAAAATTAATCTATGAGGGAATGGCCTATTATCCCCGATTTCTACAGATAACTAGGAGATCATGTCTCAAGCCCCACAGGTCCTAGACATGGAGTATCGAGAGAAGGATTGACTTGAGCATGGCCCTAGAGGGCCCATCTTTCTTTTCTTTCATCAGACTTGTCCTGTTAGCAGCAAAAACATCCATCACCTTCGGCTTGGACTTGTATCGGAGAAGACTCTTTCTCCATGAGGTAATTGGTCCAGGTATCATGGTATGTGTCATATTTGATCATTATAACCTTTAGATATATGCATCAAATTCCTTTTATTTCTAAAACTGCTTGGATCTTACATTAACCCGCTTGACTAGGGTTGGGGGGATTGATAGGGTACCCTAGCAAGCTTGTACCCATAGGTTTTGGTTTGCCACCAGGGGGAATTTTGAAGGGCCATCGTCTGCTCCCATCATATCATCACTTTTACATCTTATCTCCCACTCATATGCCACATTCCCTTAGTCCAGACATTAGGATGATCTGTTTATAGGGTTACACCTTATCTCATGGGAAGAAGGGGCTAAAGGCCCAGAAGGTAAAAGCAGCTGGTAAAAGATAAAAGCCATAAAAAATGAAACCTAGAGATGCTTCGCCCAGGGATCCTCGAGAAGGAAATAAAAATCCTCTCAGCAAGAAATAAGAGGGACCCGAAGAAAAATAACAAAACAAGACCTAGCCAAGACGATGGGGGGTCTCATCACGAGCCAGCCCATTATGTTCATGGGTACCTAGCAGTATGACATTGTCATCATTTGGTTACCATGCCAGGGCAGTGACCTTTGGTTGCATGGCCAAGGGAAAGGGGGTCTCATCACGAGCCAACCTTATCATCTCTGTGAAAGTGCTTATGGGTAACACTGTCAGATGTAGTCACCATGCCAAGACAATGTCCTCTAGTTAGAGCTTGAAATAAATAAGAAAAAGTAATAAAGAAAAGAAAGAATAAAGGCAATAAGGGCTTGGAAAGAATTGCATCCATGATGGGTACTACTCACCTTCTACAAAGGCACCCACAGGTAAAATCACCCCTGTCTTTCACTCTACCCGTATGTCTGGACATCCCTTGACCGCATCACCTCGTATTACATGGCTTGGATGATATCCTCTGGAAACTTTCCTTCTCCTATGGATGTTGGCCCAATAGAGTATTTTTTCATTTTCTTTGGCTTTGTATAATAGGTCATTGTAATGTCTTTGAGCTATTGGATGATGTATCAGGGGTTTTATGCATGTATTTGATAAAATTGATGATGAAATATGATTGACATTGCTATTATCCCTGTGACTAATAATCCCATGGAGGGAGAATCTTTTTATGTGCAGGACCATGCTCGACAGACAGGTACCAGTTGGACCGATACACATGGGGAGATGATTAGTTCGGACCTCCATGGGGCTGAAGAGCCCATTAGATGGTTGTTGGGACCCCATCAAGGGCAGAAACAAGACAATGGTTTGATGATCCTTTTCACATGAGAAGAATAAGGACGTTCCACCTAGGACAATTTGGTTGAGTCCAGCCCAAGGGGGTTGACCCACTTCAGATGGAACGTTTTCCTTCTGATGGACAGGACGTCACCCAGGAGGCTTGGATGTCATCTTGATCATGTGGCAGTTTGATGGGATGACTGACATGTGTGGCAGCTTGGAGGAGCCCTAAAAGGGATAACGTCTGACTTTTGGATGCTGGATTAGCCCCAAAAGGGCCTAACGTCTCCCTCAAAGGGGATTGACGTCTCACCTTTTGATCATTTATGTCATTTACTTAGAAGTTAATGTAAAAACAGTATGATTTTGGTTATTAGCCTTGTCGACTATTTTTAATGACCTAATTTTAAATTAAAGGTCATGAGATGCTATAAATTGAGGATGTTTTTCCCTCGTTTAAGCATAACACAACAACTCACACTTGTGAGGTCTGATTTTTGTGCCCTAGTTTGGGTATTTGATCTTTTAAAGGAGGCACACTTGTTGATGGAAGGTTTTTCTTGGCATATTTTGGCATTTCTCTTGAGTAAGGTTTACAACTAGGGTTTGCACATGGTTTTCTTCATGATATGTAAGTGTTTTTCCTACAAAAATTCTTGATTGAATGGTTGCAGGTTAGTATTATTGCATTTACTTATAAATTTGCTGATTTTAAAACCCTAGGTGACAAGCACACAAGTAGGTCCTTGTCATATGTCCCCTTAGAGAGAAATTTTCAGCCATTGAAGGAAAAAAGAGCCTAGCCTTTGCTACACTCTTCTTACTTTCTCCCTTAAGATAGCTTTGATTTTTTAAAGGTTAAAAGGAGGGTGACGTCCTAGGCCTAGGTTATCTACACCTAGGGCTGTCCATCTTCTAGGGTTTTAGTGATAGAGCCTTG
>JASDQU010101976.1:10073-21666 GCA_032191745.1 Picea mariana
ACATGTCTTGGGCACATTGGCCTTTTAATAATTGTTTGGGCACCCTAGCCTCTCAACATTGTAACAATACATTATTTAAAATGGGGGTTCAAAACCTTGGGTGTTACATCCCCTCCCCCTTATTTTGGCACTGTCCTCAGTGCATATACAAAATAGAGATCAAAATATCAAATTTATTCAAAAAGCTACGGGTACTCTGCCTGCATGGCATCTTCATGCTCCCAGGTAGCATCTTTAGAACCGTAGCAGGTCCACTAAACTTTTACCAGCTCTATAACTCGATTCCGGAGCATTTTGACTTTTATGTCCAATACCCGCACTGGTTGAACCTGAAAATCTCCCTCTATCTCTACATGAATTAGATGCCAATCAATAACATGGTTAGGATCATGTACATATTTCTTTAGTAAAGAGACATGAAATACATTATGCACATTCATGGAAGCAAGCAATGCAAGCATGTATGCAACTGGCCCTATTATGTCCAATATTTCAAATGGACCACAAAATCTAGCTGCCAGCTTTGTACAACTACCCAACTTCAAAAATATTTTCTTGGGCTTCACTTTCAAAATTACATGCTCCCCTACTTTAAATTCTCTAGCTGTCATGTTCTTTTCTACATAAAATTTTTGTCTATCCTAAGATGCCTTTAAATTGTGCTTGATCTTGAACACCTGGTCTTCCATGTCCTTGAGCAACTCCGACCCAAGTACCACTCTATCTTTTGGGTTGTCTTGGCTTACTGGAGTATCTCATTTACTACCATACAAGGCTTCAAATGGGCTCATTCTCAATGAATCTTGATACCCATTATTATATGCAAACTCAACCAAGTGTAAGTAATCTTCCCACTTAGATGGCTTATCCATCACATACATTCTCAACATATCTTCAATTATTCAATTGACTCTCTCTGTTTTCCCATCTGTCTGGGGATGATATGTTGTGCTAAAGTTTATATTTGTGCCAAATCCTTTAAACAATCCCCTCTAAAAATTGGAGGTAAACTTTGTATCTATGTCCGAGACAATTTTCCTAGGTATCCCATGCAACCTATCAATTTCTTTCATGAAAATTTATGCAATATTAGTTGTTGTATGCGTTGTCTTCACATGCACAAAATGAGCAACCTTTGTTAATTTGTCAACCACCACAATGATTGAATCATGTTTCTTATTCATTCTGGGTAATCTTGTGATGAAATCCATCGTGATCACTTCCCATTTCTTCTCTGGGATTGGCAATGGATGCAGCAAACCCATTGGGTGCCTATGCTCAGCCTTCACCTTCTGAGATTCCATACATCAAGTGATGTAATCAACAACATCCTTCTTCATTCTCATCCAAAAGAACTGGCTTTTTACTGTTGTAATTTTTTTCTCGTAACCGAGATGTCTAGCATAAGGAACATCATGCATTTCCTTCAGTACCAAATTCCTCAGTTCTCTAGAACTAGGAACATATATTCTATTTTTATGCAGGAGTAATCTTTCTTCCTTTATCTCATACTCCTTTATTTTCTGTTGTACATCTCCTTGTTGTAAGCTTTCCTTTACCTGTAGGTAATGTTGGTCTATAAAAATACCATCTAAAATTATGCTCTTCAAGTCTGACTGATGCATACTGATAGTAGTAGCATGCATGATATGCACTCTTCTACTAAATGCATCGACAACTTTATTCTCCTTTCCCTTGATATTCTTGATATCGAAGTCATATTCACTTAAAAATTCCAGCCATCTTGTTTTCTTGGAATTCAATTTTGGTTGTTAAAAAAGATGCTTCAAGCCAATGTGGTATGTCCTTAATTTGAATTTCTTCCCCATGAGATAATGCCTCCACATCCTCAAGGCGTGAACAATGGCAGCAAGTTCCAAGTCGTGGGTGGCATAGTTCCTCTCATGTTCCTTAAGCTTTCTGGACTCATATCCAATGACATGTCCATTTTGCGTGAGGACTCCCCCAAGTCCTTCCTTACATGCGTCTGTACATGCCACAAAATTTTCCTTTGGGGCAACAATCTTTAACATGGGTGCACTAGTAAGTAATTCCTTCAATGGATTAAAATTATTTTCACACTTGAGTGCCCATTCAAATTTAGTTTCCTTATTTTGCAAAGAAGTGATGGGATGAGTAATATTAGAGAACCCTATTATGAACCTTTTGTAGTAGCCATCTAATCCCATAAAAGATCTGATGTCTGACACATTTCTGGGTGTTGGCCATCCTCTAATGGCTTCGATCTTCTCTGGGTCTACTGCTATGCCCTGCTCTGAAATAATGTGTCCCAAGTAATGGATTTTCTCTTGATAGAAAGAACACTTACTCAACTTGGCATACAACTGATGTTCTCTTAGTACTTGCAATACCAGTCCTAAGTGATGTTCATGCTCTTATTCAAACTTAGAATAGATAAGTATGCCATCCAGGAATACTATGACAAACTTATCCAAATAATTTATGAATATGCCATTCATTAAGAACATGAAGATAGTTGGTGCATTGGTCAATCCAAATGGCACCAATACAAATTCATAATGCCCATACCTGGTCCTAAAGGATGTCTTATGAATATCTTCTTCCTTGATTATTACCTCGTGGTATCTTGCCCTCAGGTCAATCTTTGAGAATATCTTTTCTCCTCTTACCTAATCAAAAGGTCATCAATTCGGGGTGGAGGATACTTTTTCTTTATAGTGTACTTGTACATCTGTCGGAAGTCAATACAAAGCCTCAAGGTTCCATCCTTATTTTTGAAAAAAAGTATTGGTTATCCCCAAGGTGAAACACTTGGACGTATGTACCCTTTCTTCAACAATTCCTGCAACTGCATTTGTAATTATTTTAACTCAGGTGTGCTCATTCTGTAAGGTGTTTTTGACACCGAGGCAACTCCTGGAACTAAATCAATTGAGAAATCTATCTCCCTTCTTGGTGGCAATACAGGTATTTCTTGGAACACATCTTCAAATTCCTATAGTACCAAGGAATCTTCGAGGCTTGGCCCCTTTGTATTTTTTGTCTCTTCCACATGAGATGCATACAATTGAAATCCTTTCCTAAAACATCTTTTTAGTTGTAAGGATGAAATCTCCCTTATAGAGATGGGTCTTGGAACTCCTTTCACAATGTTATGTTTTTCATTTCCATAAAGACATGTAAATGTCTTGTTATGACAATCTAGGACAACGTGATGCTTGTCCAACCAATCCATTCCAATCATAATATCATAAGACCCTAGTGGTATGATATTTAGATCAATACTAGTATTCACGCCATCAAGACTTATGGAACAACTTTTGACCATGTCATGGATTCTTCTTTTGGTTGCAGTGGCTAACTAAACCAAACTTGCTTTTCCAATTTTACTTTTCTCCAAATGTAATCTATCCACTATCTTAGGATCAATGTAACAATGAATTTCTCCTGAATCAATCAAAATAGAAATAGGATGATTTATGATCTTACCTTCCACCTCGATCATATTGGAATGGTATTCTTCTTATCGATCATTTTAACCTGCATAGATTCTTCCCATATCTTCGACTGTTGTAGTTTCTTGGATGTTGTGCACAGTATTCACTCTGTCCTTTCTGTGTGGTAAATCCTTGTACAAGCGATATTCCTTGCATCCCCAGCATTGGATTGGTGGTCTTCCCCTTTTTCCCATAGAATATTCCTTCTTGGAATCTCCCTTAGCATACTGATCTTGATGATTCCTATTAGGATCATTCCTATTGAAGGGAGGCTTGAATCATTTCCTCCTCTGATCGGACTTCATATTTTTCTTGTCCTTCCAAGATTTTTTCAAGGATTCTCTTCCCCGACCTTGCTCATACAGGTATTTAGCCTTCCTGATGGCCTCTGTCAAGGTCTTGGGTTCATCATACTTGATATTTTCCTTATAAAAGGTTGGCAGTCCACTTAGAAATCTCTGTATTTTCACTTTCTCATCACCAATGAACCTGACATACTTTAACAATCCCAAGAACTTCTTCTCCTACTCTGCCAAAGTCATGCTTCCCAACTTGAGTTCAAAGAAATCCTGCATTTTCTTGTCATAGAAATGCTCTGAGAGGTACTCCTTCTGAAAGTACTTCTTGAACTGCTTCCAAGTGATTCTACTTTCATTAACATGTTCCAAATGCTTCAGCTGGTCCCACCACATTACAGCTTTCCCATGTAAATGGTAGGTGGAAATCATGGCTTCCAGATTGGACGAATAGTTATGAAACTGAAAATATCTCCTAATCCCAAGAAACCATGCTTCGGCATCATATTCCCTTTCTCTTTCACCTTCAAAGGAAGGTGGATTGAGATTCCTCAACTCTCCTTACAAACTATATACCTCTTGTTTCCTTCTTTGGTGTCTGACAGTAGACACCTCTAGACTGCTTACGGGATCTTCCAATCCATAAAAATTTCTTTCCGAGTAAAGAGGTGAGTGGTGTCCATGAGCTCTACTAGCACTTTTGGAATAACCAGCTCTTCCACAATCATCCCTTCTTTCATGGAACCTGTCTTCTTCCTCTTGTCTTGATTTTGATCCCTTCTTCGTTTGTCCCTACAACTGATTTAAGCTCTACAACACTCGAGCATTTATCTGATTTTTCTCTATCATCAGTCTCTCGTTGTCTGCTTTGTAGCTCTACACTTCCATCTTCAGGCTTCTTACTATTTCTATTAACGTTTCCTGCTCTCCTTTTCCCTTGCATCCATTGGACTTTCTCTCTGCATTACCAACTCTGGTATCTTGGCCTTCGACCTCCTTATCATGACTGGAGGCTCCCTCGCCTTCTTCCATTTCCTCAATATGCATCCTGATTTGATGTGTTTAAACCACTTAATTATGCAAAATGAACAAGCGACCATTTTGTTATAATTATGCATGTGATAAACAAAATTTCCAAACCATGATATAGGTCTCCTTATTTGTTTTTTTTCATGGATATCATATCCCCATTCTCCAAAAATAATAGTGTCATGTTATCCTTGGCTGACACAGAATTTCATCCTGTGCGGGTGCTTCCTTCAAACCACCTTCCCAGGTGACCACGACTAGAAACCGAGGCTAAATCCTTCCTTAGCACTTTTCTGTCTCGAAGACAACCAATTCATCCCTTAGCCCTCCTTCCCTCAAATCTTAATATGCATATGACCATGGCCATGACTCTACGATTAGTTGAAAAAGTTCTTGTTCAGAGCTTCGGGACTTCGTAACTTTCATCCAGGACCAGATCAACGGTCCTCGTCCTCTTTCACAATCAACGATCGAGATCCACTTCAGGACTCTGTGCTTCAGGAGTCTCAATTTTCCTTGCTTGCCTCCTTTCGAAACACTTTTACCTAGATTTCATGATCTGTCAATGGGTGTCCTCCTATAGATTAGTGGTTGTGAATCGTTTCAACTCTTCTAGCTTTGAAAGTTTCAAAACTTTCCTCCTGCACTTTCTCCCAGAATGCTTTCACTCGAAGTCGACAATCCTTAGACGTGTGTCTTCTGGAATCAACGGTCAATATGTACTCCAGCCTTCGGGCCTTCAGGAGTTTTCGACGCAATGGAACCTGTCACATCTTTCCCCTTTGGAGTGCCCAGTCTCTGGATTGCACGATCTGTCACCACGTGAAAAATATTGGAAGTGGACACATGGCCCAATCAAGCAGGTGACACGTGTCATGTTCTAACTGACATTTCAATACTTCATATGCTCAAAACTTACTGACACATGGCACACATCCCATGTGTCCACGTCATCCCAGGTGATGTCCGCAAGCCACGTCACTTCGAGAATTCCAGGATCCACGTCACCTCTAGGTGACGTCATCGTGCCCCATCACTTCGACTCTTCAGACTTCGGGACTTCGGGAGTTTCCATACTAGCACACTTCCAATTCTCTCGAACTCAGAATTCCCAAACTGGCTAATCTGTCACCATGTGTCCTCCTGGATCGAATGACTAAGATTCACTTCAGGTCTTCACCTGGAGTCCACGGATCTGCACCACGTGTCCTCCTTAATCCGACGGTTGAGGCTTACTTTGGGTCTTTGGGTTTCAAAAATCTCAAACTTAAAACCTCCTCGAAGTACACAGGATTTTGTTTCATGTCCTCTTGAATCGGACGGTTGAGGCTTACTTCGGGCTTCACTCCAAATCCATAGATTTACCCAATGTCTCTTCTAGATCAGACGACCCAGATTCACCTTGGACGTTCCGACGCTTGAGATTTACTTCGGACGATCTGGCGACTGAGATCTATTTCGGATGTTCGGACGATCGAGATTTACTTTGGCTCTCCGGGCTTCGGGAGTTTCAAATCTCAACTGAAAACCTCTCGAACAGATTTCTCCGGAGTTACTGATCTACTGACACGTACCTCTCGGTGATCGATGGTCAGGATCTACTTCGGTTATTTCACCTCCTCCTCATCCATAAACTTTCAGATTTGTGGATCTCATGCCACCTATCTCTCCTTGACAATGGATGGCCCAAAACTACTTCGGCTATATGGAGTTTTGATGTTCAAGCCCTTACATGTCACATCACTTACTGCCTTTTAATTTGCACGGGCACGCATTGATGGTTTGGAGTAACCCACTTTTCGCCCTGCAATTATCCTAACGCTGACATGTAACCCCTCAGTGAAACCGTGGTTTGGATTGTGGGACCTCCTTAAAAAATTATCTCTCATGCAACTTGGTTCCTCGCAATGTCGGTTGTCCGTTGATATCTCTCTCTAATGGGATCTGACGGTGATGATGTTATCCCTTTCTTCCTTTTCATCGGACGACCCTTGTTCACATGTCCTCTGATCCAACTATCTCGGATCTCTCATGATCCTATAGTGGAAAACTCTCCTGAATTCGAAGAGGGACGATCACGATCCTTCGAACCCCTTACAAAGGGTCTCTGATGTTCTATCTCCTGCGTAGATTCTGCAATGTCATTCCTCTCGAGCTTTTAAAATCCATGGTCAGAGTTTATTCTGTAACCACAAGACTCTGACCAACAAACCCATCCCATACCGGCCTGGTGTTTCAACCTGGCTTTGATACCAAACTGTAACATCCCTAGCCACCCACAGGTCAGGAAATGCTACCTACAAGCCCACCCTTAGACTTTGTACTCTTACTGATACCTTTGTTTTATTAATAAGAACACATAATATACAATATTTAGTGACATGCACAACAATATTCAGCGAGCATGCAAAATCTAAGATTTAGTTAAACGATAATTAAAATACACAACGGACTACATTCATACAAATAGAATCATATCACAATAGAGAGCACTAATATTTATAAAAAGGAGACACCAACTGGCTGCAGACCAAGGACATTCCACCCAACCATAGACACCACTTCTCCAAATCTCAACAACAGTGTCATCCCTGAGCTAGGGCTATGAATCCACAAGGATGGTTCTAGAGTGTACTTGGGTTCCCAAACCAGTCAGCTCTCAAGATCTGACAGGTTTCCCAACACCCACAATAATCCAAGTACCCCACTCTCTTCTACCCAGCCTATATCGCCCAAGAGAATGGACCTCCACCCTTCTCTGTCGCGTAGTCCCTCAGGCAGTCCTTTTCCTTTTTCTAGGGCCTCCAACATAGTTGGTCCAGAATATCAATGTTGGAACTCTAAGGATTCACAGTTGTGAGAAAAATAGGGCACGCGCCAACACATATCAGACATACATGCCCCAGGTCATGGCTGGATTGCACCAACGACCATTACAACCAACTATCTCATGGATAATTCTCAGCAGTTCCTTTCCCTTTTCCAAGCCAAGACACAGGTGAGGATGGATCAATGAATGGGTAAGTGGGTGCATGAAAGTGCTTAATGGAAATGAATGAACGTACAAGAAATCAGTGAACAAGCCATCAGTCGAACCCCCCATCAGACTAGAGGCAGGTTTAAGTAACTTGGTAGGGAATCAAGAACCTCCTACCCTTCCCCAAGAAGAGCACATAATTGATCCCCTCCCTTAGACCAAAAGGGATAATTAAAATAGGAATAAACACTTAGCCTCTCAAGCCCCCTCTCTCGTGGAATCATAGCCCCCTATAACTCTAGTCCTTGTTCATCTAGCAGTCCGTCATGTATTTATTATTAATAATGATAAAAAACATTACATGTCTTGGGAACGCTGGAATTTTAATAATTGTTTGGGCACCATGTCCTCTCACCATTGTAACAATACATTATTTAAAATGGGGGTTCAAAACCTAGGGTGTTACACCTTTATATTTAGGGTTCATACACAAGGTGACGATGAAGGGGAGTCTTTGTTGTACCTAGTTTATACATTGGTCAAACTCACTCAGGATCCTTGGAGGGTAACCCACAAATAGACCATGAGGGAACTTGCACCAAGGTGTAAGTCCGTTAAGCAAGTCACCAACATAGCTGATCCACCCGCTCTATCTCATCCCCTTTTACATATTGATCCTACGACGTTGGAATTCATCACCAACTAGCGCATTCACTGTGAAAAGGTTTGTTTGTTTGGTTTTCTTGCTATATTTTTTAGCATGTACTGTTTTTTTTCTATAGAAATCCCATTGGATTGAGTCCATGTATATGGCTTTAGTTCATGGAACTACCAATGAAGGAACCCCTTTTCTAGGGATACCATTTGTTTCTCCTTGTGTGCGATGCATTGGTCCTCCTTATATCGCTACTCTGATTCTTCCTAGACTCACTATTGGGTTACCGGTATGGTTGTTTTCCACTCTAGTGAACGTAAATGCTCATATTGCTTCGCATGCAAGTACTCCATCCCAAGACCAACAACCTCATATTGATACTCTTTCTTATTTTCTCCTAAGTTCTTCTTCCCATTATTCCTCTTCTCCTAGTGAAATCTCTGTAGCTAGTAACCAGGTAGATAAGAAGAAGAAGAAAAACAAGCTAGTGGGAAAACTTCCAACCACTGTAGGACATGTTGGAAGAAATCAACCAGCTATTGTTCATCATGTTGGGAGTGTTGATAATGTCGACAAGTCCACTAATACACATCGCAAGCCCAAATTTCCTTGCAATCTTTGTAAGGGTGACCACATTATTAAGGATTTCCTTGGTATTCCCAGGGTTTTTGAAATGTGATCTCAGGGTCCTCAACTCGCATCATCAACCACTATAGATCATGTTGGTAAAAAACCATCAACTAGTAATAATCAGATTGGAAGTAAGAAGCGTAAAGTCAATTTTCCTTGCTTGTTATGTAAGAAGATGCACCATAGTTACCTCTATCCTCGTATGGATAAAGTTTCATATCTGTTGGAAAAGATTTTTGATGTCCAAAATAAAAATCGATCTCCAAACCCACCATTGGTTGATGAACTGATCAATCCATTTCCATCATCGGTTAATCTAGTTGATCAGGTGATCCATCTAGTTCCATCATCAGTTGAGCTAGTCGATCAAGTAATCGACTCGATTTCACCTTTGATCGATCCCACTCTCCCCTTGGAGAGTGAAGTTAATTTGGTCTGTAATATGCCTTGATAGTGCCCCAGTTATATTATGAATTGTAAATCATGTTTTGTAGGCTGGTGAGCCGAGTATTGATAAGTTGGTGGGCTTATGTGTTTATTAGGCCAGAGAGCCTAAGTGTTAAAGGCCAAGAGCTTGATTTTGTACATGTAATTATGCAGATCATTAATATAATATATGAACATCGCTATGTGCTGACCGACCATGAAGAAAGAGTGATGGGGAACTAATCTTCCACAAAATCAGTAAGGGAGAGGAGGCTGAAAGGTTGGAAGAGGGGATAAGATTGAGGGCTTAATTCCTTGAATAATAATTTATTATTATTCTAAAGTGATGTGAAAGGTATGCTTTTATCCTAAGTCCTGGGAGAGGCAACGCATGCAGCTCCAACGTGTGCAAAAAGGAACACATACTTGATGGAGTGCATGGAGCTTCATGGGCAACATGTGTCGGCCTAGGCACATGTAATTTAACCCAAGAATGGAGCCATGATGGGGGTTCATTCTCCATTCTGTTGTCCGCGGTCTGAACCCTATTACCTTTATGTCTGATCGTTGCATACCTCATGCATCTCTGAAAACCGAAACCGTGAGACCTCTGTGATCGATTGGTGTATTCCTGTGAATTTTGTCTGGTATTTGCGTTTGGCCTCCATCATCGACCTCTGCATAATTTCCTTGTCATGCATCTGAAAAATAGTGGCAAACCCATGGACGGAGCCATGTCTCCTGTGTTTCATGTGAACCTGGTTTATTCATTCTACAAATCTGAGTTCATGCTTAACTGTCTGGGTCGTTGTCTTCTGTGAAACCTGAGAATACCACAATTGTCTATTCCATGTGTGTTTTAACTGTGGGTTGTTGTGGACATGCAGTCCCTTGGTTGAGTGTGATTGGCTACCATCATCAGTTCCTTGTTGAGCCATACTGTGGTCTTCCTTATGTTGGAAGGCACTGAAGAAGTAGGTTGTTAGGTCTGTGAGTGTCTCTCTCTAGGTGAGAGAGTGCGCAAAGAAAGTGAGAAATCCTAGAGGGGGTCCTATAGCTGCCACAGAACTCGGAGAATTTCAGTCTGGCCTGTTGCTGAAGCCCAAGGTAAGGGAGGTTTAGAAGCCGAAGGACTGTCTTAGTGACAATGAAGGTGTATACTCCTAGGGTGGGATAGGCATGTGGGGAATGAGAGTCTGTGAGTAGTGGGTATAAGTGGCTCATGGGAGAGAATCCTTCCTCATAAACTGTGTGTCTTCCTGTTACCCCTGCCTAGCCTAGGATTCCCTTACCCAGTGGAGCTTAGTCCTAGCTCAGGGGTGACCTATTGTTGAGAGTGATGAGCAGCGCGGTCTAAGGCTAGGAGGTTCGTGGAAGGTTCACATGCAGTTGGTGGTGTTACACCAATTTAAAAGATACGTATTAATTATGTACTTAATTATATATGATCCATGTATGTATCTTGAAATGTTATCATGTATTCCGTTGCAAGTTTGAATTGTTGTTAATTCTATTTAAGTCTGTATGACAACAGTAAATCCATGTTAAATATGTTAATTTGATTTAATGCATATATTCTTTATAAGTAAATATATTTATTCTGCATAGTAGTGTTGCTCGACAGTGCGGTTGATGGTCGTGGACATTACAATATGGTATCAAAACCATAGTTTCAACGTTGAGCCTGGATGGGCCAGATAAGTGGTCTTTGGATCCAAGGTTTCGAGTGGAAATGGTGTTTGGTGGAACCAATTTTGAACCTTAGAATGTTTTTGAGTGCCAACGGGTTACTTGGTCGTGTTACGAAGCTCAGGAGGAGTAGCGGTAGAATAAAACCACGGCCAACGTGGTATTTGACCATAGAGAGAGTGCGCTTAACACTTGGGGTGTTGGAGTCATAGGATCTATTTGGGAAAAAGGAGAGTCCTTTACGACCGTCAGATACGAAGAAGGTGCAGGAAGGTTATCCTAGAAGCCTTTTGGAGTTCGACAATCAGGATAAGTGGAATGCGCTGAGGCATAAACTCTCGAAGGAGATATACACCGTATATCATAGGAAAAGAGATTGACCGTTAGATCTGTGTCCAAAAATACAAAGGAA